>KB294062.1:9949-23906 GCA_000328365.1 Capitella teleta | reverse complement strand
ACCTGCTTGCTCCTATTATCAGCCAGAAAAATGGGAAGTCAACTCTCCCGGTGAGGACCAATTGCATGCTTACATTTGCCAAATGCAGAAGGAGAAAGTGAATACTCCCCCGGAATCTGATGAAGGGTGCCCTTCAGTAAGCTCTTATAGATGTTGAATCAACCTATTGTGATCAGATTTGAATTCCAGGCATGGGTGGCCATCAGGTGGAAATGTTTGTCATTTTTTGTGGCAAATGAAACATGGCAAAAGAGCAACGACACCTGTGGTGATATTGGAGGAAACCTGGTCAGAGTTGAAGATCGGTGAAATTATGAAACAGGATATAATATGTCGGAGACTTTACTTTACTTCGTTGCAGTTTTGAACAGTCGTTCATAGCTCACCAGTTCGGCGAACGTGGCGATACTGGATTCTTCTGGATGGACCTCTCAAATCAGGAGGATGAATCCACTTTCAAGTTCTCCAATGGGGCAGTTCCAGAAGACCCCTTATGGGCTGAAGACCACCCTGGTATAATACTTGTACATTGAGTCACCATCAACCAATGTTATATTTTCCAATTTGCTTAAAAGTCCCGCACGATGACACAACTTTCGGGGTAATGGATGCCAGCAACTTCGGCCAATGGAAAAACGTTCCCGGGGACCACGTTCTTCAGTTCATCTGCGAACGTCGACGCTTAGGTGTGGAACGTCCGAGCACGTTAAACGTAAGAGCAATGGTTATTAGGGATTTTGTATGATTTAGGTTTATTTTTTTTTATTTTTTGCTGTTTTTTTTTTTTTTTTTTTTTTTTTTTTTTTGCCTCAGGCAGGTTAGTGGAATGTCTGCTTTCCATAGGAGCGATGTTCGGTGCCATATCCGTCGATATCCGTGGTGAATTCTGCCCTCGATTTAATTCACCTGGTTCTGGACCTATCCAACATAAAATAAAGGACTATATTGTTTCGCCGCTGTCAACATTTATATTTTATCCCTTTACTCACTAATTATTCCTCAAAATAAACCACAATCTATGTTTTGTTCATTTATCCAAATAAATAATGATGGGAAGTTGTATCTATTTTTTTGAAAGCAATATAAAGTAATGAGTATAAATAATATATTCAATTGAATGTCATTGCTTGAATATAACAAGGAGAAATAAGGCGTTTCTCAGCTTCTTTAATGGCCAGCGTAACGGAATTAACTCAGGACGAATGCGATTAAAATGGCTAAGACCCTGGCATGTGCTCTCCGTAAACTCCGACGTTTATGCATGATAATTTGCTATAGGTAAATGAAAGAATATTACGTGACGCGTATAAAGCATGATTAAATTGAGAGGTGACAAAAGGAACAGCTTTGTTAAAAAAATCGATTTTCAGAAACATGCGAGAGCAGAAGTCGCTGGCAAAGTGCACCAATACAAAATAGATAGAAATACAAAATAGATAGAAATACAAAATAGATAGAAATACAAAATAGATAGAAATACAAAATAGATAGAAATACAAAATAGATAGAAATACAAAATAGATAGAAATACAAAATAGATAAGTTTCTTGAAGCAACAATGACAACACTATTCGCATATTTTTAATCGGTTTCTCGATCAGGAAGAGACTTTTGGTATTTAACCTCAATAGCTGGGTTAAGCATAACTAATCATCCTACTTTAATGATCTCTGCTGCGATATAACACAATAATTAGTCTATTATCAAACGTAGTAGTGCACATGCTCGAGATAGCCTCGACAGGTGGCGAGAGATAAGGGTTGTTTAAAACAGTAATTATTTTTTAGTATTTATGAAGTCACATACATTCTATTATTGCATAATAAGTTAAATCATCCTCTCAATATAAATCTGAGGAGACAAAACTGGGATTGAAACCTCGCTGCCCGCATCGTATCACCTTAAAGGCCTATGATTTATCACCGACGCGTCGAAGCAACCTGACCGTTGATGCATCGAGTTTAAGGCTATAAACAGTTGGGAGTGACCGAGAACTCATGCTCCCTCGCATGAGAGGGCACTGCATGTTAATGTGGTCATGCATCAACGGTCGATGCATCGACGGTCAGGTTGCTTCGACAGATCATAGGCCTTTAGTAGCATGGCTCCGCAAAGCGGAGCAATACTCGCTTTTAAACTGTTTGTGTTCACTATTAATGCACTGCATGGCACCGCCTCGGGCTACATGAATGACCAACTTCATCCACTCGGGTCACATGTAAATGTATCTGCAATTTCCAACTGTTTTTGTGCAGTTGAGCACACGGGCCCTCTTTCATAGAATGGCCACATGACTAATAATTATATGAAAGGTACTACACGATTGAATTGATCAAATCAGCCATAGAAAATATTGAACAAAGTCTAACTTTGAGTAGTTTTGATTGGTGTATCGGTACGGCATGCATGCATGCATATCAAAGCCTTTGCTTAATGTTATCCTGACCAACACCAAAAGAATAATTTACTATGAATTGAATGGCAACCCTGAAAATATTCCATTGTTCTCTGTCTAATCGCTCAAAGGTTACTCGACCAGGAAGATGGTATTGTATATCACTTTGGGATTCATCGATAAGAGCAGGGGGAAACTCCAATCTCCTGAGCCTATCAGAAGAGTTAATAATAATTAATCATGTTTTTTTTATACTATGTTTCTTAGATATCACACAACATACATCATAAAACTTACATCTTGATCTTTTTTTCGTAGTATCTTAATTGGGTATATAAAGAACTTCATTCCATAATGAAATTTGGTCACAGAACATTACACGCATTACACGCTCAATGAAGCTGCTGTTGGCTTTGATAATTGCATCAGGTGAGGTCAGAAAATATTAAAGAATATTTCCAGTTAGACTCCAGGAAATCTAATGCATCACACTTGTAAAAACTTTTGTGCTTTTGTGCAGGGTGCCCTTGGGCTCTGGTAGCAGTCACTTGTCCAGCTGAGTGGACGCCTGTTGATGACCAGTGTTTTCAATCGTTCATAATTGACCACACCTTGAAGGTTGCAGAGAAAATCTGCAGAAAATTAGGAGGAGATCTGGTGGACGACACCGAAGTGTTGCGAAAAATATCCAGGGTCGATCATCCATCCACTCATCATCCCTCTGATGCTGACAGCAAAACACAGAGACAGTTTCTCTGCAAACTGAGGGCATCTTGTGAGATCATAGTTTTACTTTTATTATGAACAAATTCTTACAAACTGAGCATTGATGAAGATGACATTACTCATAAAATTGTCATTGAGTGTTTTGGTAATAAAATTTATACTTAAAGTATTTACTTTTAGCATGAAGTATAATATTTTGTATTGCAGATGCACAATTTGAGAGTTGTGAAGTGGGATGGCATTTAGATCCTGTTGGTAGAAACTGCTACTTTGTAAACGAAGAAACGAAGCTAGGATGGGAAGACGCTAGAGCCCATTGCGCGGATTTGGGTGGGGATCTTGCTTCGATTGTTGGGCCAACTGATCAAAGTTTCATTGAAAGTAAGTTAGAAACATTTTCAACACTATTTTGGAACGCCATTTGCAAAACTTCCGCGAAACTTGAGTACTGCTCAATGGCAGACAGTATATTGCTTGGTTCCCTTGATTATTCATTTGTAAAACTTGGCAACCTTTCGAGGTAAAATGAGCTATATATGACAAGCTGTAATCCCTAGAGGCATTGCAGCGTTGCACTATTATAAGTCTCCTGCAACCCAACTGTATATTTCATATTTCATCCATTTTATTTTCTAGCATTGATACACAATACAGCGCTTACGTTTTGGACTGGAGGCAATCATCTGTATGAGTCATCCGGTTGGACATGGAGCGATGGATCTCCTGCTGTTTATTTCAATTGGGCTGAGGGTAAGGCGGCTGAATCATTAACCATCTAGTATATTGACATTCTGTCAAAATCTGCCAAAACGACACAGACCAACCAGGTGAAGAAGAGACTGGCTGCATTGGCATTGAACCAGGCAATTTCAAGTGGCATGACTTCGGGGGCTCACAAACGGAGGCGTTCATTTGCAAGAAGTCAGGTAACAATTGACTAATCATTATTCGTGTCCATGACACTTTAGTTCAATCAAGATAAGTTAGAATCATTCGCTCGGAATGTGTTTTGTTCAAGGGACGGTGACGATCGATCACGGTGAATTTGTATGTAAAGTAATGTTCTTATGAACCTGAGCGAGAATATGACAATCACGGTTATGGAGAAAAACCATTAACGATACAGAATGCTAATTGTATTGGAAAAGTGAAAAGACCAAAAGTTTGTACATTCTGAAATAAAACAAAGAAAATAACCATGTATCTTAAAAATCACACAATTCGTACACATCAAACATGAGCAATGATGGAGATAATGTATGTTGTTTCAAACCCCATTAACATGAGTCACTCCATGCGTAAAGCAACGCCTAGTTTGAATGATGGACCCACAAAAGGTCCATGCCATGGTATGACAACATTATGATTAAAAGTTAATTCAGTTGCTTCTTAATGGGAACAGAAATCCAATTTATTGATGCATTTCATCCACAGCCAAAGAGGCGTTAATATCTGGCAATCATTACATCATGGATTCGGATATCTACGCCACAAGTCACAGGGAAGGTAGTAGTGCCGACAAAAGTCGATTGAATTCAACACCGGAGAGTATGTATTTTTTTCGTGTTTTGAAGATTTGCTTACTGCTGTCAATTTCAGACGGAGGAGGGGGGTGGACGGCTAGGATGGATGATATCAACGCTTTCATCGCTTTCACCTTCAATGCCGTGATGAACGTGACCTCTATCGTCACCCAAGGTCATTCAGAAAATGAAGAATGGGTGACGAAATACGCTGTATCGTACAGACAACGATATGAAGATGATTTTGAATTGGTCAGCGACGACCAAGGAGAAGTTATTGTTTGTAAATGAACAGAATGCGCTTGCCTTATACTTACATTCAAACTTCAGGAATTTGATGGAAACACAGACCAGAATGGCATGGTAGAGAACACATTGAGAGAACATAGAATCCTCGCAAGAGTGATCAGAGTACACCCAAAAGAATATCATGAACGATCTTCGATTCGGGTCGAGCTGTTTGGACGACTCCATTGTAAGCATGCATCAGCCAATTCACCCCAAGGCACAAGTGTCACACGCAGGGCAGTGTTGTGATGTGCATTATAGTATACAATTCGGTGAAAATAAGATATTAGTCACATTTGATGAACCTCATAACGGTCTATGAGACAAGTATTCAAATCTGATGGCTTTCATCTTAGAACCCTTACATATGGAGACTGGGTTCTTATATTTAATGCATCATACATAACGCGGATCACAAGGCATATAAATATTTATTCTCACAAGTAAGCAAGTCGTTTGAAGTTTGGAATTCTATGTCGGATACATTATATTTATTTTCCTTGCAAAATTGCGGATGCATAGTTCCGATGATGGTTTTACGATGAGAAGATACGCTGTTGGCTTACCATTATGGTACATTATAAGAACCTGGTGAAGTTATTACGATTTAAAGATGACTAAAACATGCAGCTGGAAGTTGAATAATGATGACTGCTTTGTTTCCTTGGAAGCCGAATTCCTTGACAAAGAAGCTTTGATCGCTGGAGATGCATTTGTTCCTGATTCACGAATGACAGCATCCAGCGCGCATTGTCAATATCATGGCCCAGAAAGAGCTCGCATTGACTTTCGAAAGACTGGTAACTATGACACCTGGTGTCCTTCAAATAATGACCCCAGTGAATGGATCCAGGTCAAGCTGCTTATCTAGCAATTGAAATCATTCTAATTTAAAATTTGCAGGTGGAATTTGATGATTTAATGACCGTTCAAACAGTGACGACAACAGGAAGTCTGACGTTCACCGACTGGATTCCGTCGTATGAAATTCACACGAGTCTTGATGGAGTAACATGGACGACTTACATGGAGCCTTTTGGCACAACCAAAGTAAACTTTTGTGACGTTGTTTTTTTTGTTTTTGTTTTTGTTTTTTTCATAACAGACCGTATTTTACAGTATTTACTGAAGCCATATAATAATTATGTGTGATCCTCTACCATAGAAGCAGTTGATACGTCGCAAACTTTAAATTATTCATTCCGTGTATTCATTCAGGCTGCTTTTGGGTTTCATACGTTTGGCTCTTAGCCTGATGGCAACCATTCTGCGTGGGATGGTTGTGCAGCTGTCGACACTAATGTCGGTCGCCTTTCTGGCAAATAATTTAACTCCGTCTGTGTATCAACTATGTATCAGTTAAAACACCTTTTCAGGTTCCAATTTGTAAGCGAAAGTTGCTGGACTATTACTTGGTGATGGAGTTTTACATGGATATCTTTTAATTGTTGAATTCATTGACAATTCTGTATTACCAATGTATGATCACAGATTTTCAATGACTGGTAGTTATGGCATTGTCAGCCGACATCTTTCTACATATCAATATTGTTACGGTGGTGTGAAAAAAAGAAGAAAATACAAACAATAACTTTAAGAAAACAAAATATATTTTTAGGTATTAAGGGGAAATGATGATCCTGACACACCTGTGGAAAATGTTCTTAACACCCCAATACGAGCAAAATATCTCAGACTTGCAAACATGACGTGGCAAAAAAGAATAGCTGTGTGCTTAGAGCTCCAGGGCTCGCATTACTCGGGTATGGCAATACTATGTAATGCACTCGAATTAATACGTTTGTTTAACAGAATGTTCGGTAAAAGAAGTCATCAGCGGCTTTGATCCCTACTTATCTGATGGCCGACTTAATGCTTCTTCGCAACTTGATGAATTCCATGGTGCAAATCGCTCCAGGTTGCATGAAACCGCATCAGGTGGAATGTCAGGTGGATGGGTTCCACTTAACATGGACGACCAGCAGTGGATCCAGGTAAAGCATATAAACAAGGTATAGACAAGTTACGATAACCAATTGTGAAGGTTGATCTAGGTTACAACACCGCAGTAAAAGGTGTTGCCATGCAAGGCCAAGATGGTTCTGACAATTTCGTCACTGCGTTTTATGTGAGTTATTCAGAAGACCTGTCGACATGGACGGATTACAGGGAACCAAGTGATCCGACTACAACGGTATATTTATAAGGTGCTATTAAATTCTGCTCAATTGTGTTTCATTTAGATATTTGAGGGCAACTTAAACAGCAGTCATGTGAGGAAGCGATATTTCATGGAAGGTTTCATCGCCAGAGCAATTCGACTTCACCCAACAGATTGGAGTGGTTCTATTGCTATCAGATGGGAAGTTCTGGGCTGTCCAGGTTAGCTCATAATTATTATGCTAATCTGCAGTGCAAAAAAAAAATGCTTTCTCAGGTCTAGGATCCAGCAAGGATCTCGGATGTTTCGTTGACCACGATGAAGATAGAGACCTCCCGTATGCCATCATTGGCAATGTCTCAGCAGGCATGAGTCGAGATTACTGCCGAGCGCATTGTTTCCGCGAGGTAAAGAGACTACCCCGTGATAGTACATACCTGGTTATAACTAAATTTCAGGGCTACCCATACGCAGGGGTGCAATATTCATCGTATTGCTCCTGTGGCACATCATACGGGGCATACGGACCATCTAATGACTGTCACTACAATTGCACTGGGGATATTTCCCAGGGATGCGGCGGCTTCAGAGCCAACCACATTATGACAACCGGATTTTGTGAGCAAATTTTCGTTTAATTGTAGCGCACAATTATACCAAGAACATTTGCAGATATGCGTTACGCAACTTGTCCTGATCACTGGACAACAATGGGAGACTATTGCTACCGAGTATTTACTGACAAGTCCAGTTGGGAGGAAGCAGAACTCAAATGCATGGAACATGGCTATCGTGGACATCTAGCCACTGTTAACAGTGCGGAAGATCAAGATATATTGGACGTGCAGTTAGATATTTGTGAGTAATTGCATGTTCAGAGGTCGTTCCATTAATTAGGCAATTAATTAACTGTTAATTTTTTAATAATTAATTGTTTCTTTTATTATCATTATTGAAATAATGTTATTCAATTATTCCAATAGGTTGTTAGCTTGTTAAGGTCTCAAAGGGGATACTCAAATGATGTTTTAGTTTAGAATAGGTCTATAAATTATTACAAGGTATTACATTTTTGGGGTGGAGAATATGGGAATATGTATCCATCGCTGATGACTGACAAATATCAAATGACCCCCCCCCCCCATATTGTTGCAAACAGTCCGTTGACACCACTGATACAAAGTTCACACCAATAACTAATGACCCGATAGACAGAAAGCCTTTTAACTATACATGTAGATACACGCTAACCTGACGGAGTCCCCTCGTTCTCAAACCCAGCATATAAAAACAGACAATTCCAATTCCACCAAAAACAGTCTCCAAGTAACTATTTCAGACTACACCGACAGCCCCCGAGATTTCTCCGTGACAATTTACCAAAACAATTCGTTTCAAGGTAATATTAAAAGTCACTGTGGATTAATCAGATGTCGTCTTTATTATTCCGGATCATTTTTTAAATCATTCATCTGGAAAATCATGTAGAGGTGGAGTCACTACATAGCTATTATTGGAGAACATTTTACAAATCGTTGTCCTTTTCAGACCATCAAGATTTGTGGATTGGGCTGAATTGCCGTCGAGAGCATTCGCTGTTTGAGTGGACGAGCGATAAAGGCGTGCTTCACACGAACTGGGCTCCAGGAGAACCCAACCTCACAAACATAGAGGATAGCTGTGCTATGAGTTACCACACTCAGCCCCAGGTAAAGTAATTTATGTCACGCACGACATGGTTTATTAAACTGTCCTTTGATGCATTCTGTTTCTTCCAAAATCACCAGACTGGGCAATGGGGCCTCGATTCTTGTGGTGACGATGCATCGCACGCTTACATTTGCCAAATGCCCAAGCTGCCCCTGGATTCTCCACCTGTGGATGTTCCTGATGAAGGTTGTCCTACCGTGAGTGCAAAATAGTATATTTATATTACAGGGTCACCGACTAGCTCTGTCAGTTCGACCCCGTAACTGCAATCCAATGCAAACCCTGGAGATTCAGATCCCGTGATCGAGATCGACATACTTTATGCTTGTGAAACACATAATTAGTAAGATGTTTATTTCACCAAATCCTGGATCATTGCTATGGCATCCGAATCATAGGAGTTAGATTGAGCCCTTAAATCAAATCATGCATAATAATACTTGTAGTAGTTGTTATTCATTGTAGGGATCGTGGTTTGGATATAATCGGAAATGCTTCATATTCTACACCGTTGAAGACACTTGGTCAAAGAGCAATCACACCTGCAATGAAATTGGAGGAAACCTGGTCAGAGTAGAAGACCGGTAATTGACGATGCATGAATGCCATCTCTGAAAATACTTTTTTCCTTGAAGTTTTGAACAGGGATTCCTAGTTTACATGCTCGGTGAGCGTGGAGACACTGGATTCTTCTGGATGGATCTTTCAAATCAGGAGGATGAAAGCACATTCAAGTTCTCCAACGGCGGAGAACCTGATGAACCCTTTTGGGGCATAGACCAACCAGGTAATTACACACAGAAGTTCAACCAATTTGATTGGCAAATTGTGGCTTTATTTTGGTTCTCGCACTGTGTACTGAATCACAGTTGAATGTAGATGCTTAATAAATTTTCTGTTCCAGTACATAGCAATGGCACAACTTTCGGTGTAATGGATACCAGTGACTTTGGCCAATGGAGAAACGTTCCTGGAGATGAGCTTCACCAGGTCATCTGCGAACGTCGC
Organism: Capitella teleta; assembly: GCA_000328365.1. Taxonomy (NCBI): domain Eukaryota; kingdom Metazoa; phylum Annelida; class Polychaeta; family Capitellidae; genus Capitella; species Capitella teleta. The sequence goes on along the minus strand of KB294062.1, from coordinate 14,095 downwards.
CGCATGAGCGTATAGCCTTTAAAGTGAAGTTGAGAGTGAGTGTTGTGGCTCTTCTTGTACATTTACTTCAAAATATGTTTCAATATGACACCCACTGGTATATGTTTCGAACGTCGCCGCATGGGCGTTGAGCCTCAGGGTGAATTTAATTATATTCTAGAGCAGAACATTTAGATTTGAAATACATTTTAATAAGACACACACTGACATGTAATGCATGTACTTTAGAGAACATATGGGGCCGATTCCAGAAAGAAACCTAATTTTGGGACTTAAGTTAAGTCCTCCAGGCGTTAAGTTAAGTTTTCAAGCTAAGTCGATTCCACAAAAGCATTTTTGCTGAACTTAACATAAGTAGCGTAAGTCGGATTTGGCTATCTGCTAAGGAATGTATAAGACATGACGAGACATTTGATCAGTAGTAAACGTACCTTAAAACATGACTTTTATGAAGTGTTTATGATTTTTCCAAAACTTCATCGAAAACGAAAGCATCACAAACGTGAAATGCGAGTGTATTGCGTCGTTGATTCCTAATCATAACGCAACAAGTGCTTTTTTTCCCGCTTTACAATCATAACGTTCTTTGTTTTGTTGTTTCATAACGCTTTTTTCATAACGGCTTCCAGAGCATTGCTCCTGTCTGGAAGGCTCCTTCTAGGTATTGACACCATTATGACCATAGCATTAATCCAGCGTCTTCTGATCGACGCCATCTTGAATTCACTAAGTTTGATTTAAGTCAGGTGGAGAGGTCACTTAAGTTTTGCAGGGTCTAGAGGACTTAAGTTTGTTTCTGGAATCGTTTTAGTCAACTTAACTCCTCCCGAACTTAGTTTTACCACTCAAGTTTCTTCCTGGAATCGGCCCATGGTGCATAAATATTTGCTTTTTTTTTTTTTTTTTTCTTTTTTTTTTCTTTTTCCAATCCTGGGGGCGCTTTAATCCTAACTTTTAAATATAATCATGTGTCATTCATCGGGTATTAAAACTTATTACTCTAGTGGGCCTAATAGCCGCATGCTTTACAATTTGTGCCTATAATATGTTTCAGGTCTCATAGTCGACTGAATAGTGGGAACTGACTTCTGAGCTCATCAAAAATCGTGCAATTATTTGTCCATCAACCACATCGGATTATGTCATCAAGTCCCCAAAAAAATAATGGAACATGGTGTTGTTTTTGTATTGTTTTTGTTTTCTGCTTTAAATTGTGATGCAATAAATTTTGATAAAAAAAAATGGATTAAAGCTTTAATTGGATTATCAATTATTATACAACTCAGTGAGTCTACCAGTCAATCAGCTTTGTGTATTTGAGTGATTTATTCGTGTATAAATAACGCGTATAAATAAACAAATATCACTCGCCATTCACCTAATGTTAAAGTCTCAAAATGCAATTTCATAACGCCTTCGCTGATTGGACGTTATGATCGCATATGCGTCAAAATAAGCCACGCCGAAGAATAGCGCAAAGATCGTCTGACAAGATCGAGAAAAGAGATCTCTGGTCTGCTCAATGGCGTCGCCTCGATTTTCAGTCGGCAATTATGCGTATCACCACCATAATTTGGTGTTAATACCAAATTTCAGATAAACTTTAGACTTTAATTTATATTTTGTGAAAATATGCAATAAATGTTCGAAGTGGGGGATGAACATCATGATAAACAAAATTTGTTCATGTTTACTCGATTCAAAAGGTCAAAGGTCATCAAGTCGAGGGTCTGACAAGTGCCGTATATTTATCGATTTTAAAGGATTAACAGAGATCAGAAACCAAATAACACTGTAGCGTGAACAAGTGAACAACGCGGAGGTCAAGATCAGAATGATTTATTTCGCCAACGCGCGGCTTTTATACCGCCACACAGGCGCGCTGCGGAACGCGATGTGGGAGCCGCGGAGGCCTGTCCACAGCTGACCTCCACAAGGCCCCCCTTCAAGTGTACCGCGAAGGGGGACGCACGCACGACCGGTGTCACGCGAAAACTTGCCATCCTGCGAAAAGTGGACGCACATACTATATGCGTACACATTATCACTGTCATAGGCGCATAAGAACTATGATAATAGCCTCCAAAGCGAATGACATTACTACGGAAAAGTACATAACCCATCAGATCCAATCATAGGATCAAGTTTCAATAACGAAGAGTTTCTATGAAGAGAAAGGCCTTTCTTCAAGCGCTGAATATCCTCACCGAACGTTTCCAGCTGAACACGTTTCACCAAAAGAGACCTCGCATGAGACATCTCCTCAAAGGATAAATCAGCTTGAGTAACTCTGTTGCTTCCACGACGGCAGTTGTGCAGGAATCTCGTCACCCAGCCAACGATACGTATTGCTTTCTTGAGGGAACTCCACCTACTGACAGGAAAAATTTGAGTCACCGACTCAACTGATAACAAAAGAGACTTGACAGAGGACTGTCTACTTTCAGAATCAGCGACAGTGACGTCAGGGACTCCGAGGTGGGGCGACTCAGACGGGAAGTTGCAACCAGGCAACCAACTCGGCCCCTGCCACCATAGCTGAGAGGAGAAGAATCGCTCACTGGACAAACCACGGGTGAGCAGATCTGCAGGGTTGTCAGTCCCACGACAATGAGACCAGGAAGCTGGATTGGTGAGAGCCGTGATATCTCGCACAGGATTAGCGATGTAAGGCTTCCATCTGGATGCATCTTCGCGGATCCAGTGCAGGGCAACGGTGGAATCTGTCCAACAACGATAAGGCACAGAATCAAGCAACTGCAGGGCACGCTTCACGTGTCCAACCAAACGTGCTGCTAAGAGGGCAGCAGTCAACTCAAGACGGGATAAAGTGATCATCTTCAAAGGGGCGACGCGGGCACGAGCCATCACAAGAGACGACTTACCCTCAGCTGATCTGAGATACACGCAGCAACCATACGCGCTTTCGCTCGCGTCTCCAAACACATGCAGCTCCAAACTGTCAGCAAACCAGCCAACCTCAAAGTACGAACGAAGGATTCGCACCGCTGCAAGAGCAGCCACATCAGCAATCCAGTTGATGAACTCCTCCTGCATACTCTCCGACAAAGGATCGTCCCACGCCTTCCCAGCAGACCTGTTGCTCATCCACTTGGCTAGCGACATGCCTGCATCCTGCATCACAAAACACGCCTCCTCAAACAACTGAGCAGCTTTTTCCTCCGTGTTGGCACCAGTCAACCAATCATCCACAAAGAGGTTATCATGCAGCTCCAGGACGCAAAGCATCTCCTCCGGATACCTCTTCAGGTGGTGCTGAATTGTTGCCGACAACAAGTAAGGGGAACAATTCAGGCCAAAGGTGACGCGCAGAAATCGCATCACGCGGATGGCATCTCCATCCAACAAGAGGAATCGATGGACATCTCGATCCTCCTGGCGCAAACCTATCTGTAAAAAGGCCTTTGTCACATCGGCAACCAAAACAAACTTCCATCTCCGAAATCTCAAAACCAGATCCACCACACTGGGGAGAAGAGCGGGACCGGAGTCCAAACAATCATTCAAGGACACCCCGTTTGGGCCAGCAGCAGAGGCATCAAACACAGGCCTCACCTTGGTGGAGCAGCTGGACTCCTTGACAACAGGACGATGGGGCAGGTAGAAGACTGAGTCCCTCTTCTCGACCTCCAACCTGGGCACTTCCTCAATGAACACCTTCTCGTACTCGTTTCGAAGGTCACCACTCAACCTTGAGTTGAGACTCAACAACCGCTTCTTGGCTTGGACCAGGTTGTTGACCAGAACGGGGGGCTCTTTCTTCCATAGAAGTCCAACCTCGTAACGACCGTTCTTCCTAACAATGTCCATCGCAGGCACACTTACCGGCGAAGACCCATCGCCAATCCCGAGAGATTCCAGATTCCAGAATGACCGGATGGTCTCCTCTGAGACATCATGGATGTTGAGCAGTTGGTGCGAAGTGATGAGCCGGTCACTCACAGGGGTGACCTTGACATCACAACTCCCTGAGAGGACCCACCCAAACACTGAATTCTGAAGCACCAACCCTTCTTTCAGGTACGTCAGCTCACCTTTCATGAGACGCCAGTAGTGGTCAAGACCAATGAGAATGTCTATCTTAGCGGGCTTTGATTCCATCACCAGAGGGTCAGCTAGCTCAAG
>KB294061.1:310359-329896 GCA_000328365.1 Capitella teleta | reverse complement strand
CGGCCCAAGCGGGAGAGGCGTATTCCAGATGCGGCCTCACAGTTAACTTTGAGTCAGCGCATTTACGTGGGCATGAAGCTGAGGGCGCTGTCTAGGATGAATCTCAGGTGACGGTGCTCATGGCTGTACTCGAAAGTGGCGCCGCAAATGTAATATAATTATACATTTCTAATTGAACTTGAAATATCTTTCTTATGTGTGAAATTCTATAGAAATCAATAATGAGCGCTTCTACATATCCGCAAAGTTACTCTTTTTTAACATGGAAAATCCCATAGGAATAAATGCGCTCGTTATCAATTTCTGAGTTTGAGCTCGCTTGGAGTAATTCCTACGGAGCCCCTGAGGTGATTTTTTTTTTCTTTTAATTTGTGCGCTCGAAATGAAAGTCATGCACACGAAATAAAAAGTTGTGGCCACGAAATAAAAGTCGTGTGAACGAAATAAAAGTCGTGTGAGCAAAATAAAAAGTTGTGCGAACGAAATAAACTTTCGTGGGCACGAATTACTGGTTGTGGTGGCATATGGCTGACCAAGTGAAAACGGAAGATCTCATTGAATTTTACTTCAATCTTAGCCTCAAGTAGAGTGACTGTTGTAATCTGTTGCTATCATAACGTTCTCTATGGTAATGCAGAATCTCAACGGTTCACACAACATGAAAGTCTATATAATAAATAGTTTTTGTTCGAGAGTGCCAGTACTGCAAATGGCGTCCCTCGTTCTGTGTTTCTGCTGAATTTAACAGGTTATGGGCCTAGTCTGACTCATTTGAGAGCTAAATCATGGATGAAAAAGTGACCATGGATAAGTTGAACTCTCCGGCTGATTGGAGCAGCTGGAAATTCCAGTTCAAACAGCTCATGAAGACTAAATATCTGTGGAATTACGTGACAGAGGAGGACTATGGCGCCAGGGTGGGTGAGTCAGCGGTGAGGTTAGAAGAAAGGCTGAGGCAGAAGGAAAAAGCATTTTCTTGGCTTGGGCTAAACGTAGGAAAGCCCTACATATACCTCATTGCCGGAACGGAGTCACCGAAGGAGGCCTGGGATATCCTAACTGCTCATTTTGATCGTGATACACGAGCAAATAAGTTGCTACTACGTAGAAGATTCTACAGAAGTGTCATGAGTGATGGTTTGAACGTTGAAGATCATCTAAAACAGATGAAGGAACTCATCAACCAGCTGCAAGCGATTGATATCCAGATCTCGAAGGAAGATGAAGTGATGACTCTTTTAGGGTCACTTCCACCAAGTTATGACACGCTGGTTACTGCATTGGAATCAAACGCTGAAAACTTAACCTTGAAGTATGTGCAGCAAGCTCTCCTCAACGAGGAGAAGAAGAAGACGAATGGACATGGAGCTATGAGTATGAAGGCGACATCTGACAGCAAAAATTGGAAGAAGAAGAAACCAGCATGGCAGAGCAAGCCGAAGAAGTGCTACAACTGTGGTGGTTTAGGACATTTTGCAAGAGACTGCCCACAGACGAAAATCAAGATGACTGACGATCCAGCAGGGCAGAGTAAGCCGAAGAAGTGCTACAACTGTGGTCCTTTAGGACATTTTGCAAGAGACTGCTCACAGATGAAGATCAAGATGACTGACGATTCATCATCATGGAGAGAGTTTTCAATGAAGATTAATTCGACTTCAAGTGACTTGAAGAACAATGACAGCAACCACAATGAACTCCTGGTGGACTGTGGGGCTACAACACATATTCTTAACGATGAATCACTCTTCGTCAGTTTTGATTCCGGATTCGATCCAGACGCTCATGCTGTGGAACTGGCTGATGGCAGACGAGAGAAAGTGGCAACTGGCCGTGGTGATGCATGAGTTTGCCTAACATCGGCAATCGGAGAAAATAATCAGGTCATGTTGAAAGATGCATTACTTGTACCTTCGTTTCAAAACATACACTATCAAGATGTACTTAAATTGGAAACATTCGTTGAGGGTATGTCAATTGATAAACAGTCAGGGATAGAAGAATGCAAAACTTGTATAAAGGGAAAGTTTACTGAGACTAGGAGCAGAGAGCCCAGATAGAAGAGCAAGAGGCCACTGCAGAAAGTACATTCTGACCTGGCAGGCCCAGTCAGCCCAAATGGGGCTTTTGGATACCGCTATGTGGCACTCTTCATAGATGATGATGCTCTACACTGCTGTTCCAAGACCTGAAAGGAAACATGTCATCGGAGGCAAATAGGTGTATAACCTTAAAGAGGCCAGTGGGGTGGTTAAACACAAAGCAAGAACAAACACGTTGCGAGAGAATTTAATCAAATTCAGGGTATTGATTACGACGAGACATTTTCGCCCACGGTGAACATAACGTCAGTACGATTACTGATGCAACTCTCGGTGCAATTTGATATGAGTGTACACCAACTCGATATGAAAACCGCGTACTTGAATGCTCCACTGGAACATGAGTTGTACATTGAGCAACCAGTTGGATTTGCAACTGAAAGTGAGAGAAAAGTAAATGTATGGAAATTAAGGAAATCACTCTATGGTTTGAAGCAAAGCGGCAGGAATTGGCATTTTGTGTTGAGGGAATTCCTGGGAAAATGTGGTTTTGTTCAGACGATATCAGACCCATGTGTGCTCATGCTGAGAGACGATAAGTCGTTCACTGTACTGCTTGTATGGGTTGACGACATTTTGGTAGCTTCGAGTGATGAAATGGTCTTGGAGTCAGTAAAAGAGGAAATTGGAGGAAAATTCAAGATGACAGATTTTGGAGAGATTTCGTATTTTCTTGGCATACATTTCAAGAAGTCAGGTGAAGAAGTTTCAATGAGTCAATCGAAGTACGTGCAGAAAGTACTAGAGCGTTTTGGAATGTCAAAATGTAAACCCCAGGTTCCCCTCCTGAATTGAAGATGACATTTGTGAAGGATTCACCATATCTGAACAATCCTTCTCTGTATCGGGAAATGATAGGAAATTTGATGAATTTGATGACCTCAACGCGTCCAGATCTGGCTTTTGTGGTGACCCAACTGTCACAGTTCCTGAAGAATCCTACGAGTGAGCACATGACATGTGTTAAGCGTGTGTTTTGATACCTGCAAGGTACTCAGGATCAGATATTGAAGTTTGTGAAGTCTGAAGCTCTAGTTTTGACAGGGTACTGTGATTCAGACTGGGCAAATGCACTGGATCGTAAGAGTATTGGAGGTTACTGTTTCTCGTTGAATCCGGAGAGGGGAGGTCTACTGTCGTGGCATTGTAAGAAACAACTGGTTATTGCATTGTCGACGTGTGAGCCGAGTACATAGCTTTGTGCAATGAAACTAGAGAGGGAGTTTACTTGAAACAGCTTTTGAGTGAAATTGACATCAACATGGACAAGATTGTCATGTATGGTGATATCCAAGGTGCGTTGGCATTGGCCCAGAATCCAATTAAGAGAGAACGCACAAAACATGTGGACCTCAAGTTCCATTACATCCGTAGCCAAATGGAGACAGGGATACTTTATCTAAAGTATGTGAAGAGCAACTCAAATGTGGCAGATATATTCACAAAACCAGCCACTAAAGCCAAACTGATTGAGTTTAGTCCCTATATCTTTTGTAAATAAATAGCTGAGTAGTGTGACAGATGCATGTTCTCAGCGTGGAGAGAGTTTCAGACCGCCATGTATTATTATTGTGTGGTCTTGTTCACTCTGTTATTTTAGTCCTTTTTGATGAGAAACTGATGTTTTTGTTTGTTTTGTTTTTTCATGTGATTGATGATTTGGCAACTGATGTTTCTTTTCATATGATTGATGATTTGACAACTGATGTTTTTTTTTCATGTGATTGATAATTTTCAACTAATGTTTTTTTCTTTCATGTGATTGATGATTTAGCATTAAGTGAGGGTGTTGTAATCTGTTGATATCATAACGTTCTCTATGGTAATGCAGAATCACAACGGTTCACACAATATGAAAGTCTATATAATAAATAGTTTTTGTTCGAGAGTGTCAGTACTGCAAATGGCGTCCCTCGTTCTGTATTTCTGTTGAGTTTAACAGTGACATTCTATATGTTCTGGCTGTCAGACACATCGAGTCCTCCCTCTACCAGTACGAAGATGCCTCGCACACGTGACCTGCGAACTACGAGAATTAGCAGCACACGCAGACCTCTGCTTGGCAGCTGAACAACAATCACATATTGCGGCTATTGCCGACCCAGTAACCGTGTACCCTGTCATTGGCGTCCGATCGCGACGGCGGGAAACCTCGAAGAACACAGACGTGTGCTATTTCCATTGACGTTTTGGTGATACAGCTCGCCAGTGCAAACCCCCATGTAAGTGGCGCCAGGGAAACGCCCGGCCGGGTCTGCGGCCGTAAACTCTGTAGGCCTGGGCATCTCCTCTCTAATGACAATTCTTGACAGCGCTTCAGACCATCGTTTCCTGGTTGACACCGACATGTAGGTATCTGTGATTCCAGCATCACCAACGAACAAGGTTGCCCTTGCTGTGGCAACGCCGTCGCCCCTCTACTCCATGCTGCAAACGGCACACGGATCAATACGTACGGCTCCATCGCTACAACACTGCTCCTGGGAAACCGGAAGTTCAACACAGACCTCCTCCTCGCAGATGTAGATCGTCCACTCCTTGGCGCTGATTTCCTGATTTCCGAGAAAGGCGCTCTGTCGAAGCTGAGTTCGAAAATCACAGTTTCATGAAAGCGTTCAGCGGACTTCATTCCCCTTCCCTTCTCGTGTGCGCTGAAAACTGAGAAATATCGTGCAAAGTCGCGCTAATTTAGTCGCGTGCTTGTCTTTAGTCGTCTCCTTGTCTTGTTCGATTTGTTTACATGTATTTCAGTTGTTTTTGGTGTCGGCTTATCTGAATCGTCATTTTAAACTTCTAATACTAGTATTGTTTATTATTTTATGAGTACAACTGAATATGAAATTAATATGGCCGAAACGCACTCAACAGCTCCTCTTTCAACTGATTAATTCCAAACCCCAAATTGTACTTCAAGCCAACTTCCCGTAAAGCACGCTCCATCTTGATAATAACTATGGCGCGAAAAGCAGTTCATCGCGACGCAAGTCACGCAAGGCATGCGTCCTACATAAATTATGCAAATGAGGCGAATGGCTGAGTGCGCTAGCACTTGTAAACATCTTGAAATGTCGGCATAAATTTGCCGGGTTTAGTAGGAAATAGTGGACGGAATCTAATTTTAAATAGTGTGGCGTTTCTAAAATATATTATTTCAATACAGGATTTTCAACATGTCTGCCAATGCTCACGAGTTTTGACGCCAGAAACAACTTCCAATTATTAACATATAAGTATCATCAGCGGACATCTGAGATCGCCGCTGACGAATAGGCTATAAGCAACGTATCATAACGCATCACATCATTGTAATTTTACCGTCGCTCTCGTTTACGCGAGTTAATTTACCACTCGACTTCAGAGGTATCGCTCGTCAAATGTTGGCATTGAAGAAAGATTACAATTTAAGGTTTTATCCATGCAACAAATCATCATTAGTTCATATCATGTTCATTAAAGCTCACAATTATTATTTACTTACCCACATGGTTCAAAGCATTGGTTGGTGGTACTCCCGGTGCAGCGAACGGGTCGTGCATGACACAACTTAGTTAGTAGTTAGTAGTTTAGTTAGTTACTTAGTACTGGGTAACCACTTGGCATCAAACTCAGTTTTATACCAAATGGCGAACTTGACATCAAACTCAATTCCAACCAATCAGAGAGCAGGAATATTTGAGCTGCGAAGCTATATTTCAGCTCAGTTCAGTTGATTAAAGTTGTATGAGCATGGACTCACTACCAGTAAATGAGTAATCAGTATTATGCCTGGTATATCAGCATAAACATAAAAGGAAAATGAATAACCAGTGAGCAACATCGACATACATAATAGAAAATAAAATGATTAAATAATAAATATAATAAAATGATTAAAAACTAATCTCGGTAAGTATTTGGCCTGAGTTTCACACCAAGCTTCCCATTTGATATCAAACTGAATTTGATGCCAAGCTACTTCCTTAGTGGTAACCAGGGTAGCTGACATACTACAGCGAGCCCTATTGGTCTCCCGAGAATCTGTGCTAGTACAGGGGTATTACTATTAGGATAAAAAAGGGATAAAAATAACATTAAGCTAAATTTTTGATATGCGATATACTGCAAATAACACCATATCAAAACTCCCCGAGGATACATCTTGTGCAAAAAAACATCCTGGCTGTTTGAATGCTGCACTTAAGACTTATTAATCGTTATTCAAGCTATGACATAGTCCGTCATCTAATCGTAAACTATTAACGCAAGAATCTCTATATATGTGTTGGAATGAATACGCAACCCCTTTGCAAAATATTGTCTTTAGGTTGCCTTTTAATGAAGATTTTACGTGAAAATTTTGCTATTTTGAACACTGTTTTTGAAATCTTGTCATCAACAATTTTATTATATTTCATAAAATACTGGGCATAATGGCTTCAAACTTCTCCACAAATTACTTCATCTATTCTTATACACATATGTGAAATAATAAATGGTGCTTGTCGTTCAATTTTTCAAGTTATGCCCATTTTAGTTACCCTACCCCTTAATGGTAAACTGGACGTTTTATTCAGCTCCTGATGTACATAGGAAATGAACCATTCATATAGTCTTGGTGAAAATTCTACATATTATGCATCTATAGAAAGCTTATGGCTTTGGAAATACGAAAATTAGTTTGGAAATAAATTTGGAGGACATTTCGGCCGCCATTTTGGATTTTCTATAATGGCCGCCACCGAGCATCTGATACAAGCTATTTCGACCCCTAGATAAATTACAGGAGTAATTTTGTTGTCTAATCCTACTAAACCATGAAAATTAGCTGCCATCTTCCTTTTCATCGCTCTGTTGGCAGAAATTGGTATCGTCTGATATATCAGGACTCAGTGTACATCGAATCACAAATAATGAGGCCATTACTGCATTTGTGTATGCTGGAAATCATTTACAATGATTTAAAACAGTCTGGTATGGTTTCAAACTGATATAAAAGCAATTTCTGCTCATGGCACAAATTAATGCACTGCATTCTGGTCAAAAGTATTTATTTACCAAGCCAAAAACTCCATAAACAAGGTAGCAGTGACAAACTCTTCTCTGGTAGACTGGTACTCTTTCCATTGACTTGGGCTGCAAACAGAAGAGTTTAAGTTCGAATCAGGTTGAGATAATTCATATACTAACTGCTATACATTTCAGCATCAGAGGTCTTCCAGGCGGTTGGAGCAGGATTCCCCTTCACAATGACTACATATGGATGAGCATTTGAGTCCAAGTTTTCTACAGCCGCAGCTTTTCTCACATTGCGTTTACAGCCGCATGCTACTATTTTAAGCAGATTCTCAGGGTCAACTCCTTTTGTGCTTTCTACAGGTGCCAAAATCCCATCACGGATCTGCCAACCCCATGCTGTTGCATCAACCATCTTCCCATGCCAAGTCTGTACCTGATGATAGGCACGCAGGGAATGCTGAGCAGCAGCAGCGCTGGTTGGTGGCAGAGATTCGAGTTTTATGGTGGAGGTCAATGAAGATTTCTCTATGGCCTGCTTGTATTTGTAATGTCTGAGTTTGTCGAGTGTAGATACAAGTTTGTTAGAGCCATAGACCTTTGCCGTACAAAGCTGAGGTCGTGTCACACCTGGATAGGGCATACAAGCTTAGAAGATAGCTTAAAATTTCTCCGATACTTCTCTGCATGGCTCTTATGCTGAATACTCTGGGTCCCTTTGTAGTGTCACAAATGTACACGTTCACTGAAGGTGTAGCGAGGGCGACCATCATAACTAACAGGTCTGTGTCGTTACCAATGACAACAACTGTCTGTCCGTCTGTAGAATGTGTCAAGGCAGTTTGTACAATCGTTGCGTCTGCGTCAAAATTGGTTTGAAATGTTCTCACATCAAGGTCTTTAAAGAGATCACGAAGAAATCCAATTTGTCGTGATTTGTTATTTCTGTTCGCTAGAAAAGACTCTTGAGATACTGTCGTGGTCATTGTGCCATCAAAAATGATTTCTCGCGAGATGCCCTTTGCCATCCTCCTGTTCTGCCATGTGGTTTTGGTAGACAGCGTTGTCTCATAACCATCGAACACGACTATCGCATTGCCGAAGTGACGGAGGACAAACGAGGTGTACCCTCTGTATATTTCATCGTATGTAGTATGAGTGGGCCACAAAACAACGTGCAATAGATAACCACCATCTACAATAAAGGTGCTGTTCACTGGGTAGTGGTCGATGGCCTCTATTTGACTTTTCAATAGCTGACCGAAAATGTTCTTATTTGTACCCCGTCTGTGAAGAGAGCTGTAGGCTGGGGGCTAATTCATAAGCTAAGTGTCCAGCAGCATGGAAATACGGAATCATTTGTCTGATCGAGTTTAGATGCAATGCCCAATCTCCAGTCTTTTCTGCGTAGATGAACTGCTTTATCAAAGACACTTGCTCCATGTAATTCAGCCACAGTCGTCCTGTTCGACTCCGTTCCTTCTCTGTTTCTATCCATTGTTGATTCTTCTCAATTAGCGTCTGCATGACTTTCTCATCCACTAGATCCACCGGTTTCTGACCAATGATGGCCTTGTGTAAAGCCGAAAGACTTTTTGTCTTGTCTTCCATCTCTGTCATCATAAAAGTAAAAAGCGTCGCTAAGGTCAGCAGATGAGCTCGAAGGGCGTGGGCATATGCATGACCTGTCATCATATACACCACTGATGCTGGGGCATAAACTGATTCCCATATAACTTCTAATCCACTGCCACCCATGATATAGCCAACTGAACCCATGAACGACATCAACCACCCAGTCTGACCACTACCCCTTGGAGTATTTCATCGGATTCTACAATTTCGATTGCTTTGGCGTACAACGGCTGGTAAAAGGTCACGAAACATGTTTCCATGCCATGCAGGCTACTTTGTTCCCTGGCAAAATTCAAGGCAGTATAAATATAGTTGGGGTTTGTTGGCTGCAGGTTTATGAAGGGAAGGATTTCGATTCTGGTCCTTTCGTAGTTCTCCCCTTTGGAGGCAAGTTGCATGAATCCACCCCAGGAAGGTGAAGGTGCGCCTAGGTTAGCGTCTGGGAGAGTCATTGATGCCATTCATAACTGATCCAGGGCAAAAGAAAGTTTCTGACTTCTTGGGTTCAGTTCGTCTGGGAAGAGAGCCGATCTTTATGCAGCTTAAAGCCAGAACAAAAGGATTCTTATAAGCCTTGATTGCCACCTTACCAAACCTTTTTAAAGAAAAATCTCAATAACGAAGCGTTATATGCCATATAGAGAGCTTATATTCAACATATATTTAATTCATCTAACCAAGAAGCTAGTTTCTTAGAAGCTAGAACCAACTTTTAGAAGCTAGAACCAACTTTTAGAAGCTAGAACCAAGTGTGAATTATACATCTCTGTTAATAACATCTGTGTATAATAGCACCTGACCAAGGTACTACCAAACTGACTCAATTTTACTCTAAAACAGCCAGGACTTTTTTGGCACAAGGTCTATCTTTGGGGAGTTTTGATATGTTGTCCGGCATGCCAAACTCCATCATATATCTAAAAATTACCTTGATGTTGTTTTTTTTCCCTTTTAGGCCCCTTTTTTATCTAATACTCCTGTACCAAACTTCACAAGCAGGGCAACGAGTATCTCCCAAAGCCGTAGCGTAATGTATTCACTATGGAGTGTAGGAACTGCTCTGCTACCCCTGGGGAGCTAGGCAACGGGTTGAAGTGGGTGAACACTGGACGACTAGTGAAGCGCCTTTGAAGCCACAGGCCCTGACAGGGTGACAGGCCACGCGGTGTCAGTGGCAGTTTCAGCTCTGGTTGCATGAAACACCAAGCAGCTTTTCGAACCATAAATAATAATATATATAAACAGTTAGCATTCACTATAGCATTCAATGTGTTGGCTTCAAATCAGCTCATGTACTGGTACGTATTGTAATTGTGGTGAAACCCCCTGTGTTTGAAGCAGTGGGTGAACATATAAATTGTAATGCCTATTTAGCCTTTAGGCTTACAGTAATTACGCAATGTAATTATTGTAATTTTTAAGAATTAAAAAAAAAATTATAACAGATGTAATCAGGATGCATACATGTAATTACAGCAATGAATGAAGTTTGTATTAACAGTTGGCGGTGACTCGAAGAACAAAATTATTTATGTGTCACCTACAAAGGAATCTATACAGTGGATAGTACAAACAATACATATACTCTTGAGTGAGGACTGAGGAAATCTGGCTATCATTAGCATAGATCCATTCTGGATTCTGGCTATCATTAGCATAGATCCATTCTCTACCACTTACAACTTTGAAAGTGAGTTACAATAATATACATGAGTTGAATTATACTTTAATATGATTGATTAATTTGATTAATTTCTTTTGCAAGAAGAAGAGGATGTTGAGCAGTTTGCCAGACTTCTGCTATGACCTCTATAAGAAAGGTCAACTTGTGGACTTGACTTTGACCTGCGCCAATGGTGAACGCCTCTTGGTACACAGCGTTGTGCTGGCCCTTAAGTCAAAGGTCATACAGGAGGTTCTCCTACACCTGGGTGACCTCACGCAGGTCACAGCAGTCGTGCATTGTGGTGATGTGGATGTGCAGCTTTTGCGTTCATTGGTAGAGTTTGCATACACAGCTGAGTTTGAAGAGGAAGCCTATAACCACAGGGACACGCTCCTGTTTGTGGCCAAACGGCTCGGCTTAGAGGCAGCTGTCAGGGAGCTGGATAATCAGAAAATGGCTCTGAAGCGGAAAAGTTTAGATGCTGAACAGATGAAGGCAGTAAATGTCAGCGCTCAGCTCAAGTGCAAATCATGCGAAAAGACATTTGTGTCAGCACGTCAGTGTAAGAGGCATGCATGTGAGGTGAAAGTTGAGGTTGTTAACTTGAGTCAAATGAAACATGAAGAAGTACAAGGTCACGATGACATGGTTCAGATTGAACAAAGGGTTGCTGAAGACAATGCTGCTGAAGAAATAATGGAAGAGGAGGAAACAAATCAAATGCCCGAAGCAGAGGAGCAGCAGCAGGAGAAGTCTGAAGAGGAGAAAGATGAGGAGGTGGCGGAGATGGAGGTTGAGGAGGAGAAGGATGAGATGAAGATGATGAAGGAAGAGCCAGTGAAGGGGACAAAACATGATGAGCAATTCCCAGAGAAAAAATGCAAAGTATGGCGGCGGTCGCACACTCAGAGCTTGCCTTTCAAATGTCCCCACTGCACGTTTAGCACATCAAAGGCTCCTTACTTATCTGACCACACGAGGGTGCGTCACCCTAATGCGCCTGAAACCTGTCCACACTGCCAGGAGGTGTTCTCGCGTAAAGAGATCGGTCGGCACAAGAAAGGATGCGAGAAACGGTTCAGTGATGCGGCTTCCGTGGAAGCACTCTTCCACTGTGACGTGTGTCCCTTTACTGCCATTAGAGCGAGGTACATTTCTGACCACACTCGGAAGATGCATGGTGGAGACAGCGTTCTGTGCGTCCACTGTGGTCAGCAGTTCCAGCGAAGAGAGATCCATCGCCACCAGCAGAGATGCAAGGAGAAGCCGGCTAAGGTCAAGGTCAAAGTTGTCTATGAGACAGGTGGGTGAGTGGGTGTTTTGGAGGCTTATATTCAGTCTTGATTATTGATTCTAGATGAAAACGCTCTCAAGTGTCCGGTCAAGGATTGTGAATTCGTGGCTGAGGACAGAGAGCAGAAGTTGCTGCATGCTCAGACGGAACATAAAGTCATCGTTAAGAAGAAAGCAGCTGTAAGGTGAGCAATGTGGGTTGTTTAATGATATCATTTTTATTCATGCCTTGGTTCAGTGAGGAAACATTCGTGTGTGAACATTGCGGGAGAACGATGAACTCTAAGGCAGCCCACCGAGCGCACATGGCGGCCGTACATTCTACAGTAAGTGCAACAGTGCTCCTACTGAAATCCGCCGCCATACTTAGCATTTCTTCTCTGGGAATTGCTCATCATGTTTCCTAGGTGTTCCATCCCTGCAGCATGTGTGAATACCAAGGGAAGAGCCTTCTGGCTCTGCGCAGTCATTGTCAGCTGATCCACAGCTGCAATCCAGATGGCTCACCATATGAGCGCCGTTTCGCATGCACCGTGTGTGACTTCAAAGCCATACACCGGTGCACGCTCAAGACGCACATGAAGAAGCATGAGAGCAAGAAGGCATTCACCTGCGACCACTGCCCCTACAAGACACATCGCAAGGACTCACTCCTCAAGCACAAGAGCACCATGCATACCACCTCACGTCGCGTCAAGGTGTGCCGCACATGTGGCAAGGCCTTCGTGTCAGAGACCGGCTTCCGCATGCACAACCTGCGACACCTGGGCTTGCGGCCATACCACTGTACGCTGTGCAACCTACCATTTGCCAGACTCAGCACTTTTGAGCTCCATAACATGCGCAAACACCCAACGACATGCTCACAGTCTCCGCTATCCTGCACACATTGCAGCTACACATGCAGTGCAGCCAGTACGCTGAAACAGCACTACAGAACCAAGCACGGCATCAGTGATGTGCACATCGTGGGCAGTCGTAAGGGCAGACGTTCCGGCCACTCCTCATTTAAGAACCGCTTCAAGGAGTTCAACAACGTCAATCAGTTCGTGGAAAGCAACACAATTGTTGGGAAAGTTGAGGACAATTCGTGTGTGGTGGATGAGGAGGAGTTGCAGCAGCAAGCAGCGGAGGAGGGCGAGGCTACTCTGGAGATGCACGAGGCCTCCGAGATCCTCGCAGGCATCGGGACAAGCAGCCAGGTGGAGGTTGAAGGAACAGTTGAAGTGGCGTCTACTCCGACTGTGTATGAAGTGAACGGGCAGACCATTGCGGTTTATTACGTGTGAAACATATACCACAGACTTTGAAGCTCTCTAATTTTCTTAAAATATCAATGACATAATTCTGATAAATTATGATGTTTTGAATTTGTGAATATTTTTTCTCTTAAAAAAGGAGAAGCTTTTTTGTGTTGCAGAATATTACATAGGTACATGTATAATGCAGGTATATTGGCATGCACTATTCTATCTAAATTGCTAACCTCTACCGTGTAAGTTGATTTAAAGTTTATTCAAGCAAATAAATTCCAAATAACAAGTTCAGAAACAAATGTACATATTTTACAAAAATTTAATATCTCCCTCCATGAACATGTTCATTTTAGACTATTCCGTGGGTTCTTGGGGTCAATGTCCCTCCATTCAGGGAGAACAAATGGCAAATGGCCAACTTTGGTTTCCAACACTTTCCAGAGTTCTGTGTCGAGTAATAGCGCACCTTCCTGAGAGAGATGTAGGCCATCGTTCAAGTATTTGGGAAAATCCTATCAAAAAGAAAATATGTCTGCATAAAGATGAAATTTAGGTGTCATTTATGGGAATTCATTTGAAAGCATATGATTCTATTTTTATCAGGGATATCTTGATACTGTTAAAGACAGTGGAGCATAGAACTTGGTTGTATTATGGCATTAGTGTCGCGCATTGGGAAGTACATAATTATGTACATGTATGGGGGCAAAGACCAATTCCTCCAATGACAATTTGATAAGGCATGTGTTTTAGTGTAATATATTATGCAACACTGACCTGTGTTTTCATCATAGCCGAGTACAGGTCAACGTAGGTGACCTTGGTCAAGGTTGCAGCCTCTTCACAAGCTTTGGCATAAAGAGCAGTGATATTGTTGTCTTTGGACATAGGAACGCCTGTGGTAAACAAAAGATTTAATGCACATTTGAAGTATAATTAATATTGAATGAATTGTACCAGAATTACTGGTATGTAGTATAAAATAAGTACACTGAATTTTCATTTTTGGGATTTTTTGCATCCAATTGTAAATTTGTGATTTCATACAATGAAATTGAGGCTAGGATTAGACGAGGACTTCTGATTATAGTACGTTTTAATGACCTCGCTCTCTGGCAGCCACGCCCCATTTCTGTTCGCAGCACGCGGGGGGTCCAACAAGGACGACTTGCTTCTTCTTCAGACCAAAGTCATTCTAGAATTATATAATCATAATTAATCTGCAGACTGAATGATGAAAGAGAGTGAGAGACACCTCAAGTGAGGCCACCATTGAGATGAGATTATCTTTGTACTCATCAAGAGGAACATGTTGAGCAGGATTCAGCTGCTCTACCACAGAATCGTTGGCCCCCAGAAAGATGATGAAGGTCACGACGTCCGACCAGTCCTGTGGGCTGAGGATCTTGGGAAGGGCGATCCGGTTCCATCTGCTGTTGTATCCTGAGAGGCCTCGGTTTATGACGTCACACCTCCTGCAGTGGACACGGAATTATGAGCGAGGTTTGAAGTTATGAACACAAGCAGGAGATACCTTTGCAGTCTGTTTGCAAGCATCGATACCCAACCCCCAACATCACTGAATCCAAACTGGAATTGATAATTGCATAATATACGTGAATAGTTGTATACATATGTACACAAGACAAGAATAATTAGGAGAGAGAGAGACTTCATTTATTTCACTCGAACAAGTGCTTCATATACAATGTGACAAATAAAGAAAAAATAAATAAATAAAATAAAAAAATTAAAAAAATTAAAAAAAATTAAAAAGAAAGAGATAAAAAGAAGACAATCATAATGAACAAGGTTGGAAAAAATAACGTCAATTAATTAACATTTTTTTTTTTTTTTTTTTTTCTGACCAGAGAAGTAAGTGTGAGATAATTATGTGATTTGTGCATGATAACATAATGGAAGGATTATGAGATGATAATGTATGAATGGTCTGTGTACTGGCATGTATATGAAGTAGGAGTCGAGATGGGAGACCAGGCTAAGGTTCCACAAAGGAACCGTTATCGCACTGGCCACCCAATGGAATTATTGAGTGAAAAACTCGGCTTTTATTAAAATTGGGTAACACTGTGAGAGATGTTGCACAAAATTATAAATTGATTGTCAAAAGATAGCAGCATTTAGTCTGAACTTACTGGTTTGAACATACGTAACAGTTAGATAGAATACAATCTGTTGAATAATTATTGATGTAATGTGTTTTCACTCTTTCTGATAGCGCTTTCAATGAATGTGTTGATGATATTCTCAGTATATTGTCAGGGGTTGAGTTCACAGTTTTGGTGTTTGTGTAACGGAGACCTGACTTGAAGAATTGATGCCGATGTATCGGGACCAGCAATCAATTTTCATCACGATCGGGGTCTAAAAAGTCGTGAAAATAACATGGCAAGTCGCCGTTCTTCCATTTATAGAAGAACTTCAGATCGAAGAGCCTTCGCAGATCCTCCATTTTAAGGATTTTTAATTTGTGGAAGAGCGGATCAGTGTGTGCGTTATATTTGGAATTGGTGATGATGCGTACTGCTTTCTTTTGTATTTGTACTATTTGTGATGAGTGTGGACTTTTGGACCATGCCATGATGCCATATGTGAGATGAGGGATGAATAATGATTGATAAATGGTTTTGAGTGTGAAATGAGGAACGAAATGCTTTAGTTTATTGAGGATGCCAGACATGCGTGATAATTTTGTTGCTATTTTGTTGATGTGTGGTTTGAAGTTTAGATGTTTGTCAATGGTTATTCCAAGGAAGTTTGTTTCGTTCGTGTTTTCTATTGGTTGGTTGTTGATATTCAAGATAGGAGGTGTGATATTGCGATGAGGGGTGTGAAATGTTATTGCTTTGGTTTTTGATGCATTGAGAGAAAGTTTGTTTGTGAAGAACCAGGTGGATACATTTTGGAGTTCTTGGTTGATATTGCAAAGATTTGTAGAGTGGATATTTGCTAGGAGTGTGGTGTCGTCTGCGTATGTGATGAAGTTTAATGATGGTGTGCTGTTTGAAATGTCGTTGATGTAAATGAGGATGAATAATGGACCAAGAATTGAACCCTGAGGAACGCCAGTTGTGATGTTGAGGAGATCTGATTGCGTGTCATTTAGTGTGATATATTGTTGTCTGTTTGAGAGATAATGTTTGCAGAGGTCGTGTGCTTTGTTCTGTATGTTGTAGTGCTTGAGTTTGGTGAGAAGGATGTCGTGGTCGATACAGTCAAATGCTTTTGTTAGGTCAATGAAAATGGAAGTTGGAGTGTTGTTTCTGTCTAATGAGTGATCAGTCGGTCAGTAAGTTCAATGATGGCATGTTCTGTGGAGTGTTTTTTTGCGAAATCCGTATTGGCTATTGAAGTAGAGGTTGTTGACTGTGAAATGTGAGTCAATTTGCTTGAGTATTATTTTTTCGAGTATTTTAGATATTGATGGGAGTAGTGATATTGGTCTGTAGTTTGCGCATTTGTCAATGGGTCCTTTTTTGTGAAGTGGTTTAATTTTGGCAATCTTTAGTGAGTCTGGGAAAATGGAGGTGTTGATCATTTGGTTGGCTATTAGAGTTAAAGGGATGGGGAACTAAATTTTAAGTGATGTTCTATTGACTCATAGCACCAATTGATAGCATTCCGTGCCAAAAACACCATGCCTGGATGCAAGCATAAGGAAATAATGCATTTCGAATATGGGGGTTAGCATTGCGCCTATGGGAGAATGGCTACCATTACAAAGTATAGGAGGCAAGCGTCAGGTGAGGGCTTGCCGTGATTGGTCCCGTTCCCCTTGTGAAGCTATCAATTTCAGCCAATCAGAGCAGATCATCTTCGCCATAAAAGGATATCTTTGTTGTTTACGAAACGAAAGCGCATGCATGGTGCACTCTGGCTGACCTTTTTACTGTTTCAGGATGAGAAACCATGGTAGGTGTCCTAGAAAATCGTTTGTTAAAATAAGAAAAATAGCGAAAAATATTTTTTTTTCGTGCCTGACTGGTGCCAAAATGATTATTCTATCTATTTCCGAAAAGAAAAGAAAAATATATCCAGGGGTTTAGTCGCAGGACATGCCGATATGACGAGGCCCATTGTAAAAGATGGGGAACTCGGTGTTTCATCACAGCTCCTGACGTCAAGCCTAGTTAGCAATATATCTCCCGTGAAATTGTTAGCGATGATATTCCTTGTGTGGGCCAGGCATAGGAATCATTTTTGGTGCATCAAATAACAACTAAAAGTCCATTTTTAACCAGTTCTCCCTCCCTTTAATTGGTTGATGAGTTTGGTGCGGAGTGATTTAATGAGTGATGATGAGATGTTGTCATGTCCAGTTGAGAATTTTGATTTCAGTTGTCTAATGATGAGGTCAATATCGGTCGGTTGTACATTCTTGAATTCAAAAGGAATGTGTGCAGGTATGTTAAATTGAGCCATCCCTGCCATGAGCTCCCCTTTAATAAGAATGAGTCACTAGTAGTCTGGGGCAAAGAGCTTAAGAATGTAATGTGATAAAGACTACGTTAGTACTATCAGGGCGAAGTTGAGAAGATGATTACCGAATCGTGAATTCGTGATACATTTACAGTTATTGGTTGGGGCAGTTTCGGGTGTAATATTATTACCATTATACGGTACACCAGCCATTATTGCGCTGGCCTGCAGTACGGTGGACAGTATAAGGTGGTAATGTATTGAACACCTGCTATGCACTGCAACAAGAAAGAAAACCCGCGAAAATTCAGAACAACACGAGAGAGGATCGAGAAGTAATGATCGGTCCGCTACCTGACTTATCGAATCACCAAAAACCACAACTTTCGGCCAATTTTTAGCCGCCATTCTGAATTATGAAATGATAAGAGAATCAATCAAATATGACAGCTGAATGCGTGAATATAACAAGCTCGGCGAATGATCAAGTGTCACGGTGACGCCTCTTGTCAATGGTCAACCAAAGTCTCTTGGAATAAATCAACAGAAAAAGATGGTGGAGCGAAACCAGTGCGTTATGACACGTATGATAACCTCCCTTGAACCTGGGTCAGACTGAATCGTGAATGGAGGGAGAAAATCAATGATCACTGAGACGAGATTTTTCACTCGGTGCTGACTTCAAGGTTCATTGATTATCTAAATAAATCGGACATCAACAGATCTGGCGTTTAATTTAATCGAATCTACACACTGATTTCTAAGGCACAGACCTGTTTTTATCACCCCTTTTATCAAAACTTAACAAATGCTGAGTGGTGTTATAATTATCATCCGGTTTTGATGGATACGCCGTTCTGTGGTTGTAGGAGGTAAACAGAATCATGAGAGTGATTTCAAGGATTAGCGGTTGGCCATAAGAAAAAATTAGCATCTCAATGGTGAGTACCCCTTCCTAAATTTTCATTCCCTGGTCAATCATAATGATAATCACCTTTCGATATTGAATATATTACTATTGAAGTCGAGTTTCGCATTGAGCGATAATACCACCATTTCAGTGAGGGTAGTTTGATAATCATGTCATCACAGTCATGAGCTCTTGAAAAGAGAGCTATCGTTATCCGTGTTCTTCTCATGTGGTTTTAGGTAGGCGACCCACCTCCTTATCTTGCACCACTACTTTTTTATAAGTTGACCACCTCTTTGTAATTTACCTTCTCCAAGCAAGGTTCTACTTAGCTGACATAGTCACATACTACTGCGAGACTCAGTCAGTGAGTCACTGAGGGGTCTCCTCAATTGTCAGTACATTCAACATTGTCTAGCCGTGCCACTCCTTTCGGTTGGCTCCTGTGTTGCTTCAGCTTTGTTTAACTTGCTGAAGCGACGCAGGACCCAGCTGAATGGAGTGGCAAGGCTAAATATTGTCGTGATTGTGACTAGGGCTGGGCGAATATTCGGGTTCATTATTCGTTATTCGGCGAATAGTGGGGTATCTCCGAAGCTTCATTATTTGTGTTTTAACCCGAATAGTTGACCCGAATAGTCGAAAAACCATTTTTGGCATTTAATTCATTTCATGTCTTCAAAACCTGTGAAAACAATCTCAATAGTCCACAAATAATTCGACTTCAAAGGCAAAGACCGTATCAATTACCATAAACTAAAATCTTACCCTCCCCCCTCCCTCTAAACACACAGCAAACAATGCGGCGGCTCAATAAAAGTAGGGCTGGGCGGATATCCGTATCCGATATCCGTGACAGCACGGATATTGGGGGTTTTCAGTACTATCCGTGATCCGTGTTTCAACACGGATAGTTAAACACGGATAGTGTAAATTTTAAGTGTTTGTTTCAAGCGCACAGTGAGCGTAGCGCACAGCCATTCCGTACACAAACGCTGCTCACTGAAGCTGAGCGATGTCAATTACAAGATAACACGATGTCAACAATGCGCTAATTCTGATTTGTTTTAAATAAACACAATTCTATGCCCTTGAATCTCTTCAGTTATCAAGCAAAAGTGACGTAACACGTGTTGTTGACTATCTCCTTTAGTGCTTATTTTTCAACACCGTTACACGTGACAGCTTTGTCAATTGCAGTTTTCGTGTGAACCACAAACAGCACTGAATTTCATCACTTTCT
>KB294061.1:281964-300906 GCA_000328365.1 Capitella teleta | reverse complement strand
TTGTTTTCATTGATGTCAAATAAATGGAAATAGAAATACATTACTCTTGTTCATGTCTTTAAGTTGTCAAAGTAAAGCCTGATGAACATCTTGTTTGAGACGTCTTTTAGTCGACTAGATATGAGACGTCTAAAGAATGTCTTGTTTGAGACGTCTTTTAGTCGACTAGATGTGAGACGTCTAAAGAATGTCTTGTTTGAGACGTCTTTTAGTCGACTAGATGTGAGACGTCTAAAGAATGTCTTGTTTGAGACGTCTTTTAGTCGACTAGATATGAGACGTCTAAAAGTCGTGGAAATTTACACGTCTTTTTTTATTGCGTTTGGACCCCAGTTCTAGCTGTCTTTTAGCCAAGTCGAGTCCACGTCTTTTAGACATCTATTAGCTCAGTTGGTGCCAGCTGGGCAGCGACAACGCGGAGGTAATTGTTCTAACATGCAGTTTTGCAACTTAAGTATACTAGTAAAATGTAATTGCATTGTGCATGCATGGTTGCATCATTCATACATGGCCACGTATACAATAGGAGCTTATGCATGGTGGATTAATTTGTGATTTTCAATGAAATTCATACAAGTTGATTCCTAGCTACTTGTTGTTTCCACAGTTGTTTCTACAATTGGAAACATTCCCAATCATTATAATTATTTAAAAAATCTGTATTCTCTATACATTGTGAAATAATAATTCCGATATATGTAGAAGATGTAAAACGATTATAATAAAACGATACTATCAGAAAAGAAAAATGAAGCGGTAAAACAAATTATTTCCATTGTTTATAAATAAACCTATACTTGAATAAAAATGTTTATAATTGAAGATTGGCTTAAAATTAGCTCCTCTCACCCCTGGTGCTTCTGATTTATTCTTCGATCCCATATGCCACTCGCGGCAGGCCTCCTCAGCGGCAGGCTTCCTCGGTAGCACTTTTTCAGTCAGCGCTGATTTGGTATCTCGTTCTTTTGAGTCCAACAACGTCGTTTTCCTATCGTGTAGAGTAGCAGCATTTTATGTATTCTTGAGCGACATTCAACGGTTTCATTTATTATGTCCATCTACTAGCCATTCGTCGTTTTTGAGAGAACGTCACCGAAATACCTGAAACACCGGCGGAAAGCCGTCGGTTAAGGACAAGGCTCGCGTAGGACGAGTTGTTGACCGATTTGTGACTCTGTTCTCAATGTGCCTGCGAATATTAAGGGACACAAAATGGCTGCTGATACTAATGTCGTTACTCAATTCTTAAAATATTGCACTTTCGGTTTCTTTGAAAACAAAATCTGTTCACTTCACTTCACCACTGTTCACTTGCGATATCGATAGCGATCCACTTCAAAGAATCGGCATTGGTTGAATGCTGAATGCAGATGGTGTGCTAGTAGTCTAGTAGACCTATTTTGATACTTGGGATATAATGAGCAAAACGTATCCCGTTGGGGCCTCCGGTAGGCAGGCCGGAGCCCGAGGCCGAGGGGCCAGGACGGGGGTCAAACCGATCCCTGCGGCTGGTGCTGGTCAAGGTATCTCAGGAATGGGTATGGAGGCGGATCAATCAGAAGAATGCTCCCAAGGAGGTCAACCAATCGAAAGGGTTCAAAGGTAAGCTATGCTAACTTTAACTTATCAGATATAAATATTATATTATTTTAATATTATAATTTCATATTTGATATTAATTATCATTATTTATTAACTATGTTTGTATAGTGATAATTGTAATCCAGATCATCCGTGTAGTCGTAATGGTTAACCATTTCAGGAGGGATGCATATACAGTGATAACTCCAGATGAAAAGAAAAGACAGTCAATTGCTGCACGTATGTGAGGCCTTGTGTTTGAAACATTTATTTTAAGCCATATCGGACCATGAGACAAATACATATTTTATTGAACTCTAAGCAAATCTAATGCCATAATATTTGCATGCATAGTTTTTGTACATGGAAAAAACTTTCTTTTCCAAGAATTGTTAGAAGTAATTTTATTTATTTATGCTTTATAATAATAATAATAATAATAATAATAATAATAATAATAATAATTAATAATAATAATAAATCAATAACTATTAGTGAATCAATTTATATTGATTGATTTTTAATGCTATTATTATTACCATTATCTATTCTGTAACCCACATAGAGGCCAGGCGTGAAACAGAGAAGTACGAGAGATATCGTGCAACGAAGAAAACAAAATTTGTGTCGTACAGCGGGACAGTTGGTTTGTACTTGTTGGCATGGAGCTGTTTGTAATTGCTGTCAATTAATTGATCTTTATTTCTAGGTGGAGAGGGAGTTACTGAAAGTAAAGCACGTCAGCAATTGCAGCAAACAGCCAAGTCACAAAAAGTGAATAGCATGGTAGGTTATTTTTTATATATAATTCTTGTTTTGATAAGTGCGGTTGAATTACAGCAAAAGCAAGCATCTTATCGTCAAGCAAATAAAGATCGAGAGAATGCAGAGTTAGAACAAAAGAAAGCTGAGCAACGGAGGAAGGTACGGGAATAAGTTTGGTTATTTAATCCATAAATTTTTATTTGAATTATTATCAGTCAGTGGAAAATGCCACCAGAGGAAAAGATCGCCAAGATATGTTGAAGCAAGATCAAGAAAAGTAAAATATTATTTCAATGAGAACAATCCACAAATATTTATTAATGCTTATTGCAGGAAAAATAACGCATTCTTGAAGAGATTGGAGAAAGAGTCCAAGGCTAAATGTTGCTCAAACCGCAATCGTGTGATTCCCCCTGAAGAGCTTCCCACTTCTCCTCCTGGTTAGTGCTGCATTGATACACAATCACAATTCTTTATGGTTTGACTTTCTTCCAGGAGCTTCTGCATCATCAGATTCCCTTAAGGCATTGCAACAGCGTTTCCCAATGTATGACTCGGAAGCTTTGCTTGAGATTCTGCAGCAGACAAATGAAGATCTCTCTTTGGCCTTTGAACTGCTCTCCGTGACCTAATGACAATCCATGGATTTCAACCATGTTGACCTTTTGGTGCCAATATTGATAATTACATGTACATATAGAATGAAACCTCAATCAATCTTGCTCCTGTTCCTTGAATGACTTGCTTTCTTAAGGTCTTTTGTGAAGTCCAGAAGACTTCTATTTAAACATACTGGTGATACATTGTCTCTAACAAGATCATTGATTTTGATGAAGTGCAGGTTAAATGTATTGAAAAAACAGGACTGCACAGATATTGACATTGTAATCATACATATTGTAAGATTTTTGCATAAGAAATAATGATTTTAAAATTTCTTTTGTTGCATGAAATAAGGTAGAAATCATGGATCTCATATTATATTGAGTCTTCCATTCTAGAGGTATACTAATTCACATGCACATGTCATAAATAGAATTATGCTCTTGAATTTATATTGTTGAGGTATCATAATTTGTGATAATGTTTGCTCTTGACTGGCAGAAGAATAAAGTGACCATGAAGTAAGTACAATCTCTTATTCTTTTGAATTGTATCAAATGGATTGTATGACTTGAGATATCAGTTACTTGTCTGCAAAGTCCTCTTCCCCATATACATGGTAAAGGCTACTGTCTGCTAGCTTAAAGGCGCTCCCGTCAAGTAAAGGGGGTTGTTCCGGGGCATACTCCCCTGAGGAAAAAAATGCAAAATACATATATGTACATGTACCTTATGCCATCATCACCTTAAGTATGGAATCTGAGCATATTAGAATCAAATATGAAAATTCAGATGTTATTATTCAGTCAAATGAAATATACTTCCTGTAATACAAAATATAATTTAGCTGCATTTATTTCTATAAAAAGAAGGCATAAGGATATGCATAATTTAATCACAGATATCATAATATGATATAATGATATCTGTGATTGAATTTTGAATAACATGTAATAGAGACACATATAATACATATCTGTACACATGATACTTACCGGTACACATTACATTTAATGGCTGGAAAAAAAGTTACTGCGGTTTGTTAACCTAGCTCATGTAGAAGGATGAAACAATAATATGCAAAGAAGAATCACGTAAGTTTACAATTAAAGCTAGATCAAACCCATGATTGCATGTAGTAACTTTCAGAATTGGTAAATTGGAAAATGCTCATTTAATTACTACATGTAATTCATACCATCCATTTGGTGAAGGCGGGGTGTGTGGACATTGCAGCCAAAGATACTCCATTTAATGGAGTATCTTTGGTGCAGCTTTTCACTTTGATCCTGCTTCTAGAATTAAGCGAATGCAGTCAGTCAATTTCCACCATCTTTTGTTCCAGTTTATTTTCTTCACTTTGTGATGCATATTATAGTACAGTATATGTCAATCGCCTCTAAGTCAAAGGCAATAATTAACTTGATTTTAATAATAATAATAATAATAATAATAATAATAATAATAATAATAATAATAATAATAATAATAATAATAATAATAATAATAATAATAATAATAATTTATTTCGTACAAAAACATGTACAGGAAAAATGAATGGTTAAAGAAAAACAAAACGATAAAGGTAAAGGTAATGGTAAATATAAGTGCATACAATAATCCAAATGTGAAACTAGGCTGTGCTATACAACGAGTGAGAGAGAGAGAGAGAGAGAGAGAGAGAGAGAGAGAGAGAGAGAAAACCTGTGCTAAACTAGGAAAAAAAACTAATCAACAAAATACAGATACATAGTGAATTAATTATAAACAAAACATCAGTATTATCGAATTGGATATACTCAAAATATTGTCTCTTATATTACATAATTCTTTGATACCCATTGCGGTTGCATTATTGTCTTTAGATGTGGTGTTACATAATATATTTGATTGACTCAGCATGATTCGCCTATTAATACCATGCAACAGAAGGATCGACTAAAGGGAAGAGAGTGAATGAATGACCGAACAAGTCTATTATTGCTGACAAAACAGCTGGAATGAAAAGTTTTAAACCGGTATAATAACTGAAGAGAGATTTCAAGAGAATTCATTAAATAAGGAAGTATGTTACAATGAGTACGTGGAGGTACCCTCCAAATCCTGCGGACAATTTTCCGCCAGGCAACATAGAATAAAAAGTGACGGTAAATCGAGACGCCATAAAACGGCACCGTAAAAAGAAGTGCAAAAAGAATTAAATATATATCATTTATTTTCGCAAATGAGTTTGCACATTTATAAGAAGAAGAGGAAGAAAAAAACAAAAAAACAAAACAAAAACAACAACAAACAAACAAACAAACACAAACAAGCAAAGGTTGGCCCTCATCGCCGATTGGAGACATCTTCCGCCCGAGGAAAGTACGTCAGACTTCTGACAGACACACCTCAAGCAGAAGACGCCTCGCCTAGGCGATGCTCAGGATGGAGGACGAATGACCCCTGACGACATCCCTCAGCTCAGCGACTGTGCAACAACACTCGAACTGAAAAATCCAAACCTAGCTAAAAGAAGATTTGTCGAGGCCACTAGTTTGGACTTCCCTCGAGATATAATTTCTCGGGCACAATTGGGACCTATGGTACTTCCAAGGTGGATGGCTGTGGTCGATTTATATACAACATGACCGTTAATGTCTAGACCGAGATCACAAGTACTCCTATCATTGTAACAGATATATATACACTTTTGTTTGCATTGTATTTTACAGAACATTCCTTAGCAAAATCTTGACATAATATTTAGTCATATTTTTTTTGAACTTCTATTAGGAGCGAGGAGAGTTAAATCGTCCGCATACCAAAGAGCTCCACAAAAGTTCTCACCAAAATGACAACCAACGTTTGATCGACTCAATCTATTTAAAAGGACATCCATATAAAGACAAAAAAGTAACGGGGATAAAACTCCTACCTGTTTAACACCATATGTGCAATTAAAAGGATTGGAGAGAGAACTTCCCCACTTAACTCTCATAGTTTGATTAGTGTACATAGAAATTAAGAAACGAATTATAAGTGGACATACATTTCGACCATCAAGAGTTTTAAACAATTTACAATACTCAACACGATCAAATGCTTGAAAGGCGTCTAAGAGTACAACATGTAATGTGGAATTATTACGAGTGTAAAGATCGAATACTAGTATTTCATTTAAAATAAAAGTACATTGAGTGGTTGAAGATTTTTCCTTGAACCCAAATTGAAGATCAGAAGTCACTAAATTCCCAGCATATTTCGTCATAATTATTTTAACTAAAACCTTTGCAAAAACACTCCCAAGAGCAATTGCACGGTAATTAGAGGAGTCACTGGCAGATTTTTGGGTGATTTTGTAATAGGAACCAACTTGAATAAATTCATCTTTGATGGGGTATAGCTGTGGTTTACCACGAGGTTGAATAGACGGGCTAAGTACTCATACAATGCAGGTCCTCCGTGAATAAGATGGTTGGACGAAAGTTCAAATTCAGCGTCCCCTTTATGCGGACGGAGCTTTTTAATAGCAGCTGTAACCTCAACGGGGTAATGTCATGAAGTGCGGCACAATAGTCACTACAACCAGGCCGCAACCTCCCATTGCTATCGCGTAAAAAACTATCCATGGTTAGAACGTCATATGGGACACTGTTATATAAGTCCCGATACTTTGAGGTAAATACGTCATTTATTCCCTCTTCTGTGTTTGCGCCTTCCACAAAACTAGGGAGCGAAATTTTGGCGCTTGTTATAAGCCTTACCTCATCCCAGAAGTTCCTACCACTACCTGCTAAAACGCCGTCTGCCATACGTCCCATACGAATACTGTCCTGGGATCTTACAACTCGGCGGGAGATGCGTTTATATTGAGCTCGTGCTCTCTTCATAATTTTATAGACCTCTCCCAGTCGGGGACAACCGTTGAATTTCCATAACCTATGCAAGAAAATCGAGCTCTCCTTGCATGGCTTGACTTCTTCTGACCACCCGGCTATCGGTCTTTTCCGAAGTATTGAGGACTGCGGTATAGTACACACTTTAGCTGTCGAGATACAAGCATGAGCTAAAGAATCATAGTACTGGGAAATTAGTTCATAGCATACATCACTAGTACAAGAGGTACAGCTGTAAGGCAGTTCAGTAGATTGCAGAGCAAGCTCCAAACAGCAACGGTAGTTTAGGCGTATAGCAAGTCATCATTAGACGCCTTGCGCCAAACAGTATGCGGATCATAATTCATGACACGACCTGAAGGAGGGTTGCCACTCCGGCAGACAGAAAGGCAAGCTCTAAAAGTGAGAGCGTTGTGAGCAGAGAGGTTGTCACCATCATAACGAACTGCACTATATAATTATATAGAAGGTAAATCTGTAAAGTTTAGTGACAGAAGGAAGTGATCAATAACGGAATGATGCCCTGATGAAGATTGAAACGTAAAGTCAGACTGCTTCAGAAGTTCATCGTTACAGATAAGTAAATCCTCCTCATCACAAAAGGATTTCATGCGTTGAGTGTGGTAAGATGAGCGGTTGGTATTTGTATTGAAATTACCGCCAACTACTACAAAGTCAACTGACGGATTAGATTCCATCATAAAGTGAATATCATCTAGAGTATCATCGTAAACCGTATCGATAGCCTGTGTATCACATGACATATAGACATTGACAAGAAGCAGTTTAAAGGCAGGGAAAGTAAATACAGCAGCCACTAGACGCTTATTTGTAGAACTTAAGACCTCAACAGTGCGGACTAGCGATTCTTTATACAAAATAGCACATCCACCATAAGGTCTTCCCATTAAAAATTCATTCTCATTCATTCCAGATTTGAAAATTATTTTTGCATTATCAAATTGACTTTGAACATCTTGAAATTGAGAGCTTAAGTAGCAGTGTTCCTGAACAATCACAATATCAGAAACATTCAATAAAGATTTAACATAAGCAATTCTATCAATTCCATGACCTTTCATATTATAACTTCCTGATCCTAAAACGAATGTCTTTTGTTTTGTACATCTGCCACAGAAAAATAATTATATTTTCAATGAAAAACTGTTCACTTGCTTGATCTGCACTCATAATGCTTATTGACTGCTTTCGTTTCTTTTAATATTGTACAAG
The DNA here is from genome assembly GCA_000328365.1 of Capitella teleta. Classification (NCBI taxonomy): domain Eukaryota; kingdom Metazoa; phylum Annelida; class Polychaeta; family Capitellidae; genus Capitella; species Capitella teleta. The sequence goes on along the minus strand of KB294061.1, from coordinate 292,846 downwards.
TTAACTGGGATTTCTGGTATTGTACAACTTACGCACATTTATAAAAGAAAAATTGTTGCATTAACTTCAGCTAGCGCGGTAGCCGTGATCGTATAGTGGTTAGTACATTGCGTTGTGGCCGCAATAACCCAGGTTCGAATCCTGGTCACGGCAAATTGGCTATCAGGATGCTAGCATTTTTTTTCCCTTTCCAGGCATTCATATGTAAGACTATTTTTCTTCTTCCCTTCCGCTTCAGTTATTAATTTTATGAAGCAATTTTAATGCGTTACCTGATATCCGAAGTAAAATGCATCAAAATCATAACGCACCACCTCGAGTAGCCGAAAAGCGGATGTACACCATGCAAGAGGAAATGCGGCCCCGTCGATCCCCTAACTATATAAACCGAAGTTCCCGGATGAAGCGGCAGTGGCGCAATGGAAGCCTCTCGCGAAAGCTTCTCCTCAGGAAGCTAGAGGAATTATCCGTTTTCACCAGATTTATATCGTCTTTTGTCGCATCTTTATTGCCAAATTTGACTTTTAATGTACCACAGAAGAGGGTTCCGAATCTATTCTGTGTTTATTGCGTCTGTTTCTTGAAAAAGAAGAGATTTCCGTGAAGTTGCTCTGCTGTTGAGATAAGCAGTATGGCGGCCATTGTGTCTGATTCATCAGCGCCGCTGAAAGAAGTGCATCGCATGCAGTTCGGCATTCTCAGTCCCGATGAAATTGTACGTTGTATTCAATGTCCACAACTTAAACAAATTGAAAATAATTATATATATAACAGTTAAAGATTGATAAAATAAAGAATTTCAAGTTAAAAATAGTTAATTTTCATTTTTTTTTTGCGTCAACTTTCTCTTCATTAATTTTATTTGCATGATTTTTATATTGAATTACTCAATACCAATTAAATCCAAATGCTTGAAGAATGATGCTCCTGAACCAAACTCTTGAAGTTGAAATTCCTGCTGAAATGTTCTCAATAACACTGACCATCACCGTGATTCATGAACGTTGAAGTGTGTTGCGACATATTTGATGATATATCTACTGGAAATTAGCAGAGAAACCTGTTGGCATCTGTTGACAGTGACAACAACAATATTATAAATAGTTGTGTCATTCTAATAAAATATAATTTACACCGCATCAATATATTTCCAGCGCCGAATGTCTGTCACTGAGGGGGGCATCAAGTACCCTGAAACAACCGAGGGTGGCCGTCCTAAGGTTGGAGGGCTCATGGACCCTCGCCAAGGTGTCATTGACCGCGTATCACGATGCCAGACCTGCGCTGGGAACATGTCAGAGTGTCCCGGCCACTTTGGTCATGTTGACCTTGCAAAGCCAGTTTACCATGTTGGTTTTCTGACGAAAACAATCAAAGTTCTTCGCTGTTTCTGCTTCTTCTGCTCAAAACTGCTCGTTGATCCTGTAAGTGCTGCATGTTTCACTCGTTAGCAGTGGTTACTCACTCTTCTCTTTCAGGCTCATCCAAAAATCAGAGACATCGTCTCTAAATCGAAAGGAAAGGGACGCCAGAGGCTGGCTCACGTTTACGATTTATGCAAAGGAAAGAACATTTGCGAAGGAGGAGATGAGATTGACAAAGAGCAGAGCGAACCAGGCGCTGAAGAAAAAAAGGTGAGAAAGCAACAAGCGAGCGTTATATACTCACTCGCTGTCTCTCTCAGAGCCACGGTGGATGCGGCAGATATCAGCCCAAGATTCGCCGTACTGGGTTGACGCTGATGGCTGAATGGAAACATGTGAACGAGGACTCTCAGGACAAGAAGATTGTGCTTTCTGCTGAGAGGGCTCTGGAGATCTTCAAACGCATCTCAGATGAGGAGAGCAACATCATTGGCATGGATCCCAAGTGGGCGCGGCCTGACTGGATGATCATCCAAGTGCTGCCTGTGCCTCCGCTGTCGGTTAGGCCGGCTGTCGTTATGTACGGCTCTGCAAGGAATCAGGTTTGTTTGTCATCAGGTTATCTGCTGATCATGCAATCATGTGAACTGTTTGCAGGATGATTTGACTCACAAGCTGGCTGACATCATCAAAATAAACAACCAGCTCAAACGGAATGAACTGAACGGGGCCGCCGCTCACATCCTGGATGAAGACACCAAGATGTTGCAGTTCCATGTTGCCACCCTGGTGGACAATGAAATGCCTGGTCTGCCAAGAGCTGTGCAGAAATCAGGACGACCTCTGAAGTCTCTGAAGCAGCGCCTCAAAGGGAAGGAGGGGAGGATTAGAGGCAACCTGATGGGGAAGCGAGTGGATTTCTCTGGGAGAACGGTCATCACGCCTGATCCCATGTTAGCCATCACACAGGTTGGGGTCCCCAGAAGTATTGCTCAGAATCTGACGTTCCCTGAGATTGTCACTCCCTTCAACATAGACAGGTAAGCGTGCTCCTGGGAGTCTCTGCTTTTTTAACTCTGGGTGCTTTCAGCCTGAGTGAGTTGGTACGAAGGGGAGCCAATCAGTACCCCGGAGCCAAGTACATCATCAGAGACAATGGAGATCGCGTTGACCTGCGCTATCACCCTAAAGACAGTGACCTGCACTTGCAGTGCGGCTATAAGGTCGAGCGTCACATGCAGAACAATGATTACATTGTGTTCAACCGTCAGCCCACACTGCATAAGATGTCCATGATGTGTCACAGGGTGAAGATCCTGCCCTGGTCAACATTCAGGCTCAACCTCAGGTGAGCACAGCCTTGAGTCTTCATCCTTTATAACAGCATCATTTCATGCAGTGTAACCACTCCGTACAATGCTGATTTTGATGGTGACGAGATGAACTTGCATCTGGCCCAGTCACTGGAGACCAGAGCGGAGATCAACCAGCTGGCTGCTGTCAACCGAATGATCATCACCCCACAGGCCAACCGTCCAGTTATGGGTATCGTGCAGGACACCTTGACCGCCGTGAGGAAGATGACCAAGCGAGACGTGTTCCTGGAGAAGCGTGACATGATGAACTTGCTGATGTACCTCCCCACCTGGAACGGCCGCATGCCTCAGCCGGCCATCCTCAAACCGAAACCTCTCTGGACCGGCAAACAGGTGTTCTCGCTGATCATCCCTGGCAGAGTGAACTGCATCCGCACACACAGCACTCATCCTGATGAGGAGGACAAGGGTCCTTACAAGTGGATCTCCCCCGGCGACACAAAGGTAAGAGCTACTCAGGTTAATGTGACTCAGTCACGACTGTTTATATCTGCACAGGTGTTGGTTGAGGACGGCGAGCTCATCTGCGGCATCTTGTGCAAGAAGACACTGGGTGCGTCATCAGGTTCCCTGATGCACGTCGTCTTCCTGGAACAGGGCTTCGAACAGGCCGGAGATTTCTACGGGAATATTCAGACTGTCATCAACAATTGGCTGCTGTTGGAAGGTCATAGCATCGGAATTGGCGACACCATTGCCGATCCCCAGACTTACTCTGACATTCAGAATGCCATTAAGAAAGCCAAAGTGGGTAGCTCTCGCTAGACTTTTGGGTAGATTTTATTTCGTCTTGTGTCGCAGCTTGATGTCATTGATGTCATTGAGAAAGCGCATAATGATGAGTTGGAGCCAACCCCTGGTAACACGCTCAGGCAGACCTTTGAGAACCAGGTCAACCGAATCCTCAATGACGCTCGTGATAAAACTGGAAGCACTGCTCAAAAATCTCTCTCGGAGTTCAACAGCTTCAAAGCCATGGTGGTGGCTGGATCAAAAGGAAACAAAATTAACATCTCTCAGGTGAGATATTCCTCTTTTAATTTGAAGTTTAGTTTCAAAATTGTACTTTCCTGTTAAGGTTATTGCTTGTGTGGGTCAGCAGAACGTGGAGGGTAAACGTATCCCATTCGGCTTCAGGCATCGCACTCTGCCACATTTCATCAAGGACGATTATGGTCCTGAGTCGCGTGGTTTTGTTGAGAATTCGTACCTGGCCGGTTTGACTCCCACAGAGTTCTTTTTCCACGCCATGGGAGGGAGAGAGGGCCTCATTGATACAGCTGTCAAAACAGCCGAGACTGGATACATCCAGCGTCGTTTGATGAAAGCCATGGAGTCTGTGATGGTCAAGTATGACGGCACAGTCAGAAACCAGATCGAACAGCTGATCCAGCTGACGTACGGAGAGGACGGTCTGGCAGGAGAGTGGGTGGAGTTCCAGCAACTGCCCTCGCTCAAACCCTCCCATGCCGCGTTCAAGGCCAACTTCAGGTTTGACCCGACTAATGAGAGGTGAGGTGTATATTGATAGATGGCGCGGGTGTTTAATATCTTGATAATATTAAGGCAAATGAAGAAGTTTTTGAGTGAAGAAGTCATCAAGAACATCCGTGAAGATGCCAAGGGACTGAGTGAGATTGAAACCGAGTGGAAGCAGCTGTGTGAGGACCGCAGTGCTATTCGCCAGGTGTTCCCCACTGGCAACAGCAAGGTATGAGTGATGCTGTGATCCGCACGTCCTATTACCTTGCGTTTTTGTCTGTAGATTGTGCTGCCATGCAACCTGCAGAGGCTAATCTGGAATGCCCAGAAGATTTTCCGTATCGACACCCGCAAGGTCACCGACCTCCACCCCATCAGGATTATTGAGGGCGTGCGGGAGTTGAACAAGAAGTTTATGATCGTCAAGGGCGATGATTTCTTGAGCAAACAGGCCAACAACAACGCCACGCTGCTCATCAAGTCCCTGGTGCGCTCGACACTCTGCTCAAAGAGGGTCATCGAGGAGTTCCGCCTGTCATCGCAAGCGTTTGAGTGGCTGCTTGGAGAAATTGAAGCACGCTTTCAGCAGGCCATGGTACAGAGTATGCTGGTCTCTCATTCTGAGGCTTCATTCTCTTCTCTTACAGACACAGCCAGGAGAGATGTGTGGTGCTCTGGCCGCTCAGTCGCTGGGAGAACCCGCCACCCAGATGACGCTCAACACTTTCCATTATGCTGGTGTGTCCGCTAAGAACGTCACCCTGGGAGTGCCTCGCTTGAAGGAGATCATCAACGTCTCTAAAAAACCCAAGACTCCCTCTCTGACCGTTTTCTTGACCGGAAAAGCTGCCAAAGATGCAGAGAAGGCGAAGGATGTGCTGTGTCGCTTGGAACACACCACACTGAGGAAGGTCACAGCCAACACCGCCATCTACTATGACGCTGACCCCATGAACTCTGTGATCTGCGAGGACCAGGATTGGGTCAGCATCTACTATGAAATGCCTGACTTTGACGTGTCCAGGATCTCACCCTGGTTGCTGCGTATTGAGCTTGACCGCAAGAGGATGACCGATAAGAAACTGACTATGGAGCAAATCTCTGAAAAGATCACCGCTGGTCAGTGCTTGGTCAGCTGTTAATGTGACCATTGTTAACTGATTTTTTGTTGCAGGTTTTGGAGATGATCTTAACTGCATCTTCAACGATGACAACGCAGAAAAGTTAGTTCTGCGAATCCGTATCATGAACACGGATGAGAACAAGGCTGACGTACGTCTTGCTCTGACGCTGAGCGCAGTAATAAGTTTTTTTGTTTTCAGGATGAAGAGCAAGTGGACAAGATGGAGGATGATGTTTTCCTGCGCTGTATTGAGGCCAACATGCTCACTGATATGTCGCTGCAAGGTCTCGAATCGATCGCCAAGGTCTACATGCATCTGCCCACTACGGATGACAAGAAGCGTATTGAGCTGACCCCTAGTGGAGAGTTCAAGGCCATCCAGGAGTGGATCTTGGAGACAGACGGAACAGGGTTGATCCAGGTGCTGAGTGAGAAGGATGTCGACCCTATTCGCACCACCACCAATGACATTGTGGAGATCTTCTCTGTGAGTGATGATCTCTGTGTGTGCTCCTTTCATGGCTTCTCTCTTCACAGTGTTTGGGTGTGGAGGCTGTGCGCAAATCCATTGAGAAGGAAATGTTCAACGTTATTTCCTTTGACGGTTCCTACGTCAACTACCGCCATCTGGCCCTGCTCTGTGACATCATGACGGCCAAGGGTCATTTGATGGCCATCACGAGGCATGGCATCAACCGACAGGAGACAGGCTGCCTGGCCCGTTGCTCGTTTGAGGAGACGGTGGATATTCTAATGGAGGCCGCCAGCCACAATGAAGTCGACCCCATGAAGGGCGTTTCTGAGAACATCATGCTGGGCCAACTGGCACGCATAGGAACCGGCTGCTTTGATCTTCTGCTGGATGCGGAGAAGTGCAAGCATGGCATGGAGATCCCCACCCACATTGGCGCTGGTCAGTGCTCTCTGCTGCGCTTGTTGATGTCTGCTATTCTCTTTTCTGCTTTTATTCAGGTATGGGCGCAGGAATGTTCTTTGGAGCGGGCGCCTCTTCACCTTCGTCCAACATGGGATCACCTCAGATGACACCATGGGGTCACGATCAGAGCACTCCCATGTACAACGCCTGGTCCCCAGCGGGCACTGGCATGACCCCAGGAGGGGCTGGCTTCTCTCCAGAAGGAGGGCAGAGCCCCAACTTCAGCCCTGCCTACTCCCCCAAGGCCTCTCCTGGCTCGCCTGCCCGCTCTCCCAACTACTTCCCCAGTCCTGTAGGGGGTGCTAATTCTCCCAGCTACAGCCCCTCTTCGCCAAGCTTCATGCCGGCTTCCCCGGCCACCCCACACAGCCCTGCCTATTCCCCTCAGAGCTATTCTCCAGCCAGTCCGAGTTATTCTCCTGGCTCGGCTGGCTACAGCCCCTCATCCCCTAACTTCTCTCCCACCTCTCCATCGTACAGCCCGACCTCTCCTTCCTACCCTCCCACTAGCCCCTCTTATTCACCCACAAGCCCCAGTTACAGCCCCACTTCTCCATCCTACTCTCCTACTTCACCTTCTTACAGCCCAACTTCCCCCTCCTACTCTCCAACCAGTCCGAGCTACAGCCCCACCAGCCCAAGTTACAGCCCCACTTCTCCCAGCTATAGCCCAACCTCTCCCTCCTACTCCCCTACCAGTCCGAGCTATTCTCCCACTAGCCCAAGCTACTCACCGACCAGCCCAAGTTACAGCCCAACTTCACCGAGCTATTCTCCGACTTCTCCCAATTACAGCCCGACTTCCCCCTCCTACTCCCCGACCAGTCCTTCTTACTCCCCAACCTCTCCCAACTACTCTCCTCAGAGCCCTTCATACTCTCCCACCAGCCCAAGCTACTCTCCAAGCAGTCCGAAGTACAGCCCCACCTCTCCATCCTATTCTCCCACCAGCCCATCCTATTCCCCAACCAGCCCCTCATACTCTCCCAGCTCTCCACAGTACTCTCCCTCTTCCCCTCAGTACAGCCCAGCCTCCAACTCCCCTCAATACACGCCTGCGTCGCCACACTACTCCCCATCCAGCCCCTCCTACTCTCCTTCCTCTCCACAATATTCCCCCTCCTCTCCATCATACACTCCTACCAGCCCCAAGTATTCACCTTCCTCTCCCGACTATTCCCCATCCTCTCCACAGTACTCCCCTGCATCTCCCCAGTACTCTCCAGGATCTCCCGACTACTCTCCCAACTCTCCCTCCTACTCCCCATCCAGTCCGCAGTACTCTCCGGCCTCCCCTAGCTATTCCCCGACCAGCCCCAAATACAGCCCGGAGAGCCCGTCATATTCCCCATCCAGCCCCAAGTACAGCCCCACCAGCCCTGCGTACTCCCCTACGACACCCAAACACACGCCTCAAAGCCCTCATTTCCTGGAGGACAGTGATGAGGAAGAGGGTGAAACGCAGTGAACTCCTGACCCTGAAGGGTCAAGGGTCACTTAGACGAAGCATTTAGTCTGTGTTATATGCAAGGATGTTTGGCACTTATTCATGATTTTGTATGGATTGGTTTTTAGAAATGTGAGATAATAAAAAGATGTTTGCACGGATGACTTAAAAAATGTTGGCTCCAGTTGTATAATATGCACTTTGTGTAAAGGTTCCAATAAATTATATCTGATATTATTCGTTGTTTCTGGTTTTGTACAATAATTTATTTAGTGGATTGAGGATGAAAATACGAATTCAGAAGTCATATTACATATCAAAGATGTTGATGCAAAGTTTGGCAGAAACTTTCATTCGCAGCCTTGTTTTACTAATACATGTACACAGCTGATGATGCATTCACTGAAGATGTGTTGCTCAGAATTCATGCAGGACACTCAGCAGATCTACGTTTTCCAGTGGGATGAGATCTTTGGCTGTCTTCCCTTGAGAATCTACTATGCTGAGCGCTTGACCATTCTTCATCAGTAACTGCCGCACAACTGATGATTGATTTCTTTCACAAGCCTGTTGAGGAAAAAACACCATTGTTGATCTGTGTCCTGTGGGCTCTGGCATACCTTGTGCAGAGCGGTTCTGCCATCAGAGTCCTGCGTTAGAGGATTCGCTCCTTTGCTCAGCAGTAGTTTCACAACCTCCACATGTCCACAGTAGGCTGCCCTCATCAGAGGCGTGGCTTTTCCTGTGCGCGTCTTGATGTTCACTTTGGCACCATGCTTGAGCAGCATAACGCAGGCATTCAAATGACCATTGCGAGCAGCATAGTGCTGGACAAGGAGGCATGTTCAAAACAAAAGTATGCGATGATGCACTCACTAAGGCAGAGTAACCGGACGAGTCCAGTGAGTTGGGGTCAGTGTGTTTGAGGAGATCCTGCAGGCGGTCTGTTTCATTTGAAAGAGCAGCTGACCAGATGCCACGTTCAAAGTCCATCTCATCCAAGCTCTGATTAACTGAGGTCACTGCTGAGTGGTGACCACACACATGCCCCTCAGCCATCACAGCCACTGGCGTGAAAAGAAACAATGTCAGTGAATTAATTATGCTTGCTGCGAATACAATTTGCAAATAATTTAATTGCTAGTCGTGTGTAGGACATTTATCTATCATTTTAAATGCACGTCCCAAATCTCTGAATCAGATACAGATATATATTAAAGAGGACCTCTAGTTGTTTTGAACTAGTAACGAGTGATACAGGATACATCCCAAAAGACAAATACGCCTTTTGACCGACATATTTTTAGACAATACGCTTGCTGTGGGCTAATTCCTAGATATATCAAATTTGAGAGGTTTAAAATCTCACTTTCTTCTCGCGTTCGATTTCCTACCATCGTGACGGCATACAAGTAATTCTCCTATTGTTAACAATGGGAGCTGTCGAGTGAGCAGATCTTTCAGCATTTCTCATAAAAGAAATCTCGCACTCATCTCGTTTCAAGCTATTCTGCCTGAGCAGGAAATTCGTATTTTAATTTGTCTTGAATATCATTCATAGTTGACCAAATTTTTCAAAAACGGTCTCTCGTCACTCAATAAAGCCCACAGAACCGATGTAAAAAGGTTTCGAAATGAATAGAAGTCCTCTTTAATACATGAATTTACATGCACATCACAACAAGTACCGGTATTAATTTATTAACAAAATGGTCGAGCAGCTGCTGCAGTTCTGAGCCAACTGAAGTTCTATGTCTGTGGATGTCAAGCATCTACCCCCGCCTCATACCATCCTTCATTATCTGATCAACCCGCACCGAAGGTCAAGGTAGAAAATGACTTGGGAGTTATCTGGTTGGCTAGCCTCACCTTCCAATGACGATATTTCTGACCCTGCAAAAAAAGCAAATAAAATTGCTGGCAATATCAGGTGAACCTTCACATGCTTAGATGCAGAAACTTTCAACAGATTGTTGAAGGCAATTGTACACCGCACTTTGAAAGTTGCTGTATTTTGATCGCCAGTGTAAGGCCTATAGGCCCCTAATTACCTTTGGCAATAGGCTTATCTCACAATTTTACGTTAATACCATAACCTGTAATCTGCCAGAAATAACAGCGTAGAGCATCGAATGTTGATGTACCATTACATGTACCATCTAAAATCTTACGAGAGGGGCCTACAACAGCTTTTCCCCACATCTGCCCAACATTCATTGCTTCAAGGTAAATAACGGTTCATATTGTTTAGTGTAAATGATTGTGGATGCCACGGCAACCGACCTATATTTTAGTTTCACTTCTAAACTTTTTTAATTTCACAAAGGATCTGCCCTTACTATGGAAAATGTTGTCAGTAGCACAACACTATAGAATTGAAATTTCATACCTTTCAGGGAAGACACTAGACAGCTCAGTCAGTCAGTGTGGTATAAAAAGTTGAACACAAATAATTAAATTTATTTTCAAATTATATTTGGAGGAGTTAACAAGTCATGACGTCAGTAACTGTGATCTGGTTAATTCCACTACACTGAGAGTGAGACTCAGACTGACTACAGCATTAAATTCGTGGCATCATGTGATCATTTTGTGAATACATTGTACCGGGTACCTGTAGGCTTAGCTCCCCAGGGATAGCGGAGCAGTTCCTATAGTGTATTATAGACTACGCTGCGGCTTGAGGAGCTATTGTAGGCTGTATAGCAGCTAAGCAGAGGGATCCGAATGTTGACAGTGGTCTATTCAAGTGCGTTATGAATTTCAAAGTACGTTATGATGTGCAACTGACAAAACGAATGGCAATAAAATTGCTCAAATGAAAGAATAATCCGCGAAAATCAATTGAAAACCTCTCGATCACCTGCAAAATACATGCAATTTGATCTTATGAACTGAATATCCTTCAAAAATCCCTTCCAAATAACAGAAAATGTGAAAATCGAATTCAAACATTGAAAGATATAGTTTCAACCGAGGAAGTGAATTTCCGTTTTTCGTATTTTTGCAACTTCCGTTTTGTTAAATGACAGTACAATATCATTTCTGTATCGAAAATCGTGTTTTGACCGTTTCCTGCTGCTTTAGTGGATAAATCAATGGTATGGTTGTCAGAGCAAGGCCCGCTGATTACCACTGATCACCCTGTGAATG
>KB294061.1:251223-281914 GCA_000328365.1 Capitella teleta | reverse complement strand
CCCTGCACTACACAGATGTACAGCAATCGACTGCTCCAATTCCAGGAAACAAAAGAGAAACATGGCTTGTTCATTGGAATCTTTTTCCTGTTGACTATATAGGGAAACCTTGCTTTTTGAAACCTGAATAGAGATTAGTTACAGGCCTTGCTCTTAAGAGCCTTCTTATCCTATTGTTATGAAACAACAAATTACTTATTTATATGCCAATTCTACATTTCCTTTTTTGGAGAAAAGATGAAAGCTACTATTTTGGACAATTGTAAGCAATTAGGAAATTTGAACTGTATCGGGTTGAAATTTGTACTTGCAAGTCCATACAGAATTTTAGGTCTTCTGGTACTTTCAGTTTCAACTCTTCTGTCAAGTTCTGTGCCTGTCCACTGTCAACTATAATAATATAGTACGGTATATTGATAATTTCTCAACAATGGTCAATAAGGGTGGGCGCCCACAGAATTATTAAAAGAAATGTATCAAACTCATGAAGGAATGAGATGAACATTATCTTCTGTAGAGTTATACACATCAGGATAAGGCTTTATTGTGTAATTTGTGATTGGAGGGTCAGATCCAGTGATAGACTGGACTGAAAATGTTTTAGGCAGTTTACGGCGGTATTTACCAGTTTACGGCGGTATTTACCAGTTTGTGGCATGTGCCGTGCCGGAAACAGGTTTCTGGCTGCCGGAAACCGAACCCTGGTTCTGACGTCACGGTCCAAGTTGAAGTTGAAAGAACAGGCCCCATCACAATGATTGACAATGTCACAATTACAATAGCTGTGCCACTCCTTTCGGCAAAGCAGACAATGACGGAAATGTGCAAGGCTAGTAGACGCTACCTTCCCCCCAAAAAAACATATCCCTTTTTTGTCTCTATACCCCTAAAAATCATAGCGCCCTTTTTAGAGCGATGATTTGGGGTCCGGGGTTATATGACAAGTGCTCCGAGACTTGCAATCAGCAATGTTTGAATGTACATTGTTACAGACTAGTAAGAAGTTTAAGTAGTATAGTCATTAAGGTTGTTCACTGAGATCGACGTGCGTATGCTTAATTTAGAATCCCAAGTCACCATTTCTAGTCAGAGCAGTTGAAACTGAAAGTGTCTTGCAGGGCTTTAAGTTTAACAAGCTCGAAGTGCGTTTGGAATCCCAGCAGTGTCTGAATTCTTCAAAATGCACACACACCGTGAGCATTGGTCCTGGTGAAGATCCCTTGACAGTCGCTAGTCAGAGTAATATACTATAATAATACTGTACAGTAAATCAGTGCTGCTCCACTGGATGAATGAAGCAAGTCAAATTGACTGACAAGTCTATGGTATTTCAGAACGCGTAAGAATTAATGGCAGGGCAGGCAGAGTCCTTACAAAATCAATTGTTATAAGTTAATTAATTAAGTAGTAAATATCTACCTCGAAGTCAGCAAGAAGCTTCTGCATGGTTTAGGCGGAAAGCTCCCCAGGTATCCATTAGTTTACAATAGACTGCTGTAAAACAGCAAAATTTTTGTGGCCATAAATTTTCTCGGTTGCGCCTACGGGTACATTTTTGCGCATGAAAAGTTTGTGGTCGCACATATGTGTGCTATCTGCGGTCATCGGCTGATGAAAATTTGCGCATGAAATTTTCGCAGTTGGCCAAAAACGTGAACATAGCAAACATTTCCTGTCAGAAAGTTTGATGTTTTTCAGTATATCATAAATCCATTGAGTACTTGCGGTGCAGGGAATTATGGAATAACTGATGAGCACATGCACCTCAAGACAGAATGCTGTCTGAATATTCTCACATACAGACGAGATACAACTGTATATTAAAACTGGAAGTTACATGAAATGATCATGAATTCAGCGCTCAATTTCAGACGCTCGTGGAAAATTGTGCAATTTGGCAATTAAGAACGCTAATGCCAGCCACAAACTCACACAAACTATAATCCCGATATATTTTGCCACTTAATTAAATAATAAAATATACAAACCATATCCTCAGTTTATAAATAAGACCACATGAACGCTCGATTGAACAAATTATCAAATTCTCACTCACTCATTGACCTCCTTGACCTGACCTAAATTTGGAAATGAACCAGCTTTGGGATTCTTCATTATTTCAATTACAAAATGTTGTTCAAATTTCTTCATTACTCTTGATAATTCGTGAAATGAAGCCTTATGTTGGCACATTATAGTTGTTTTTTATTTAAATTGTTATATACTGACGTGTAAAGGATATTTAATTATAATAAACTAATATATATTTCAGCATCTCTTACTCATTGACTGCGTGTTCTCGAAGCGTTATGATTACATGGTTGAGAAGAACCGAAATTACACACAATCACGACTCATTTTTGCGCAAGGTATGCTCCCTTGACACACTTATACAAATGAGGTGAATGACTAAGTGCGCTGCATTTGTAAACATCTTGAAATGTTGGCATAAATTTGCCGAGTTTAGTAGGAAATAGTGGACGGAATCTAATTTTGAATAGTGTGGTGTTTCTAAAATACTGTAGAACAGGAATCATTCGCGGACTGAAACTTTCGCGGTTTCATGCCTCAGGCACTTATTCGCGGCATGCAATATTCGCGGTCAAGCGTAGGGTCATAATTATTCGCGGTCAAGCGTAGGGTCATAATTATTCGCGGTCAAGCGTACTAGTATACTAGTTCATAGGGTCTTCATTACATAAGATCGCCCATATGCCCAGAGAATTCGACAAGCAAGGCAGACGATCAGTAGGCCTACACGGTGTGACGATTGCTGATCAGTTAAGGAATCGTTTATATTACTAGTACTAGTGTATAATAGTAAATTCATTGACATTGACAAGATTGAGGAGACGCGCTGGTCGTATCGCACGCACTGCTGGTATTTTTCCCTGCCTCTGTTCCTAGCAGAGAGCACGATCTCCAAGGAAGCGGCCGCTAAACCCCACCCATTTGGCCTTATTTGGAACCAGTTCAAGTAATACAAGTATTGATCGCGCACTGGATCGCTAATGTGACCGCCCTTTATCGCGGACATTTCGCGCGCATCTAATATTCGCGGTCGACCATGACCGCGAATATAGCGAACGTTTCATGCAGCGCGAATGTTTCCTGTTCTACAGTAGATGATTTTAATACTTTCAGCCTGTCTGCCAATGCCCACGGGTTTTGACGCCAGAAAAACTTCCGGTTTTTAACATACAAGTATCATCAGCGGAGATCTGAGATCGCCGCTGACAAATAGGCTAATGCACCTCTTGTTTTTTTTTGCTGCAGCAACAACAAAGGAAAAAGCGGGTAATAAAAATTTGAAAATTTGCCAAACATTGATTATTCAACCAAAACATTCATAATGATTGAGCCAATTGAGCAACATGCGAGTTCTGTGGTAATTCTGCCATTTGCACTTAAACGTGACCTAATTACCCCCCTTTAGACCAGAATGCAACGCACCCAGCACAGGCGAAAACCTCTATGCTACAAGAACAATTTTACTTAGATACAGGGCCGAAATGCGATAAGGCGTGATTATACTATGCCTGACTATATCATTTTGGATGTTGTCAGAGAGGCATTATGGGTTCCCATGCATAAGTGGATTTGTTCATAAAATGCTTTTGAAGACAGAGGGATGTGTGTCTTGTACTTCCCCTTCAATATTGTTCTCATGGTGATTATTCTTCTTTCAGCCTGATGCATTGTTAGCACACATTCATTATGGTCTCCCCATATCATTCAACTGGTTTTTGTGAGTTGAAAAGTTTACGTTTCTTCATCAGTCAGTGTTTGTTTCTTCACAGATTACTCACCAGTCACAAAGGGATTGACAGGAACCCTTGTTCTTTCATCAGTTGCCTTCATTTATCCTCTCAAACATCATGCCCACATTTTTCAGTCAACTTATGATACGTTATACACAGACAGGAATGTAAGCCCATGCTCTCAATTCTCATAGTTCATAGTTAATATTTCTTCATTTCTTACAGGTTACAAAATTCCTTCTCAGCAAACTAGTTTTCCTTGATCCCAAAGACATCTTCTGCGCTGGAATCCTTCTTTACCACTTCAGAATATTTGAGAGACGTTTCGGATCTCGCAAGTTTGCAGTAAGGCCTTCTTTTTTTGGCATGTTCTATAATCAGGATATCTCCATGTCTTTCTCAGAGCTACCTATTTACTTCATTCACACTCTCGCTGCTAATTGAAGCGATATTTTTATATTTCTCCCCCCTTCTCTCTATCTCCCTCGACCCAATGCCAAGTGGACCGTAAGAGAAGCAATTTGCTTTAATCACAAATTCACGGATTGTTTTTTTCCTGAAGGGTCGCGATGGTGTGTTGCATGTTTCTGCCTTACTTTTGTGATGTGCCACGTGTTCCAATAACACGGATGTTAGGAATTCCCATCACCGGCAAATCACTCACATATATTCTTGGTTTACAGGTATGTATAGCCACACAACACTACACTTGTGACATCCTTATTTCAGCTGTGTAGCACATCATTAGAATCAGCTATTCTGATGGCCATAGGCATTGTGAGTAGCGCTGTCATCTCTTTAACCCTTCCAACTCCTCCTTTGCCAGTTGGCAGGGGCCATTGGTCGTGTCTCCACGCTCAGCAAACGGATCATAATCCCTCAGATAGTTGCGCGCGCGTGCAACAAAATTCTTGGGGGAATCCTGCAGTCTCCAGCTCCAAATGACTCATCTAGTGCAATCGGAGCCACCCTGGAGATCCAACGGCAGCAGCAAGTGGAACAGTTGGAGCAGCAGATGGCGTGGTCTCAAATGCAGCAGCGTGGTAACAGGGTTAGTGTTCACAGGAGAGGGACATTCTCTGGGCAATTCTTCCTATTTTTTTGCAGAATGCCTTCAATCTTGGAGAACTTTTCCAAAATAATTTTCCAGCTGAGCCTGCTGCCCCTGCCGCTCCAGGTAAACACTCTCTCCCTCTGCCTATATCTCTTCAGACCATCTGATGACAGCCGTCATTATTCACCTTCCCAAAAAGTGACGGTGATTACCTAAAGTACCCACAACGAATACATTTGTTACATTTTGAATGTGTTAAACATTCTGCGCAATTAGAAACCTGTGCCAGGAGGCCTAGATGCACATTTCAGATAATTTTCCTCTCTTTGTTCATAATAAGGTGCGTTTTAATGCCAAATCTAAACTTGAGGAATAAGATTAAATTTTTCGGAAATGACTGTGATGGATGATTGAAAGTGATGGCAACGGGTTCAGAAGGTTGGACACTGGAACCCACTGTCTCTGTCGTACCTGTTCATTTACTGATCTTCGGGTTTTAAAGTGAATTATCCTTTTATTCGTAATAATTCAACATCAATGTAAACAAACCATGTAATCCTACCCGTTGTTAATGATGGTTTACCCTCCTAGTGCTGAGCAATCAGCTTCCTCTTCACAGAGGTGCTATGTATGATCGATTGGGGTGCATTATGATTGCTGTGTGCTCAGAACTCATCACCGACTGATTTCCATGCAGCGCCTGTTCAGCATGCTGAGCCCACAGAGGAGCAGATCCAACAGTTGATCGACATGGGCTTCCAGCGTGAGAGGGTCATGGGGGCTCTGCAGGAGAACAACAATGACGTCACTGGCGCCATCAACTCCCTGCTTCACCAGTGAATCATATACCGGTGTAATTCTAATAAAACAATTGTGTGTGCCATCTTTTGTATCTTTTTATTTTCTTGTAATACATAATATCAGAACTTCATTGATGAACTTATGAATATTTAAAAATAATGTACAAGTGAACGCAGCTAGTGAATTTGTTCATGTTTATGATGTATGCCCATTGAGTAAGTATTCATGTGATTATTGTGGTTTCCGGCACAGCCGTCGTGGATATGGCGTTCGAAGGACAATCGGGAACATTTTCCTTCCTGGCGCAAGTCGGTGCGACTGGAATGCGCACGTTGAAGTACTCCATGGTGTTGCATGCACCGTCAGTTCGTACGATTCCCACTGTGTCGTCACAGCGGTGATACAGGTTGCAATCGAAGGCGTCTCTATAGTAGCCGCCGTTCTGGAACTCACACGAGAGGCTGTTAGGGCTGAAATACTCGTCGCATGGACATTCCCCAACACCCATCAGTCGCATGTCATTGCTGCACAAGAAGAATTCTTTGCAAGATGATTGTGAAGAATGGAATCCTTGCGCTGAGCTGTTGCAGCGACCGTCGTCTGGAATTTAGTCAAACTTAATATATACAAAAAAATACAGCATAATACGCAGTCATTTTATACATGTACGTCCTTGATAATACTATGTCACTTTCTCAACCAATTTTAATTCAGGTCGATCGTATATGACAATGCAGTATGCACTGCCATACATTGCACCTTTATTTAATTAGCAATGCGTCAAGAGCATTCAGCACTATCACTCTGCCACTAGAAAAGTGTCTTTCCCTCTACTGGGTTATGCTGGTATGTTGTAATGGCCACGCATCCACTCTGAATTAGGTGAGCCAATACAACCAACAAATGAAAATTACAAAGGAAAACGCCCACTAATGTTGCCAATCCTTTGATTGACCCTCAGTGGGAATCTTCAAAAGAATTCTAAAAAAAAAGGTTAATTCGAGCGTTAACTAAACCGCGTCAACTTATATATTGGAGCCAGAGTTGGAATCAACTTCCGATTTCAAATGCTGTGTTAGTGAGGGGATGATGGAATCAACGATCCATGAACTCATCAACCACTGCTACTACATCTGGCGATCATTCTGGATATTTTCACTCGCCGGTGAGAATTTTAACTCGCCAGTTGAGTCTTATTTCGAGCCCTGATTATATGGCTGAAAACAGCGAGCGTTACATTTGTGAAGGCCACAGCCGCTCTCGAGTCGTCTGTTTAGAAGATGGAGTTACCTTCAAGCGGACAAATTCTTCCGAAGTGCACGTGTCAAGCTAATCATTGAGCTGTACATATACATGTAGGCTGCAATGGTTTTTCTACCTAAGGGATGGGGAACTGAATTTTAAGTGATATTCTATTGACTCATAGCACCAATTGATAGCATTCCGTGCCAAAAACACCATGCCTGGATGCAAGCGCAAGGAAATAATGCATTCCGAATATCGGGGTTAGCATTGCGCCTATGGGAGAATGGTTTCCATTGGGAAGTATAGGAGGCAAACGTCAGCTGAGGGCTTGGTTTGGCTGATGGCTGATTGGTTCCGTTCCCCTCGTGAAGCTATCGATTTCAGCCAATCAGAGCGGAGCATCTTCGCCATAAAAGGACATCTTTGTTGTTTACGAAACGAAAGCGCATGCGTGGTGCACTCTGGCTGACCTTTTTACTGTTTCAGGATGAGAAACATGGTAGGTGTCCTAGAAAATCGCTTGTTAAAATAAGAAAAATAGCGAAAAATATTTTTTTTCGCGCCTGACTGGTGGCAAAATGATTATTCTATCTATTTCCAAAAAGAAAATAAAAAAATATCCAAGGGTTTAGTCGCAGGACACGCTGATATGACGAGGCCCATTGTAACAGATGGGGAACTCGGTGTTTCATCACAGCTGCTGACGTCACGCCTAGTTAGCAATATATCGCCCGCGAAATCGTTAGCGATGATATTCCTTGTGTGGGCCAGGCATAGGAATCATTTTTGGTGCATCAAATAACGACTCAAATTCCATTTTTAACCAGTTCTCCCTCCCTTTAAATGCTGACCCTAAATGTTCTCTGAAAGGTTGATTTGTGGGATTCAATGTTTATGAGAAACCCAGATAATTATATGTACGTGTATTACGTAACTGTATTTGGAGTGCCTCATTCGATGTAGTGTGCATGCGCAGTATGCATAGTGTGCATCCATGATGCATAATTTGAATGCATGGCTCTATATGCGTTACATAATCACTTCGTTTAATTTCCAACTGGGTCGGACGCTGTACGTTATACGTGCGCCTGTTGAATAAGCAAAAGCAATCCAACAGTGTTTCTGTTTCAATGCTGAGCGATGAACGGCAGTCACCTAAGAACCCAACGCTTCTTATGCGAAATACCGCGCGGCGGCCGCGGCCACACACGGCCAAATGCGCAACGCCATGTGGTGACGATTAATCGACCGGACTACATAAGGAAGAAATATGCCTGAACTGATTCACCTAAAGGTCTGTCTACATGTATACTTAGGTCAGAATGTGGTTCTCATAATTATTACTCTGGTATTTGCAATAATTATTTAAAGTGAGCACTCTTATCACAAAATGAATGTGACATAATTGTTATGCTGATTACTAGTGATAATTTAATTAAATTTAGTCAATTGACAGTCATTCGCACAAAACACTAAAGCAAGAAGAGCTATATATACATGTATCATATAATTATGAGCATGCTGTAATTTAGTATATTGTAGAGCAAAGTTTGAGGACTATTTAATTCCGTCAATATTTGGAAACATGATACATATATATCAATATCTCATGATAGCTAATCGCAAGTTGCAATGATTGTAAGCCTTTTATGCAATTGGGTATTTAGCCGAAATCAATTACTGCATGTAGAGCAGGAAATGTTTGCGCCGCATGAAACTTTCGCTCTTTTCGCGGTCACGACCGACCGCGAACATAAATTAGTAGAACGAAATGTTTATGGTTGATCTTATACCTAACACTTGTTTTTTGTTTTTGTTTTGTTTTGTTTTTGTGTTTTTGTTTTTGTTTTGAATAAACACATTTTGTCTTTATTTATTTTATTTAACAGTTCGGTTCTGTCTCATTGGCTCCCTGGGCGAAGCCTATACATTGTCAGTGCTCCGGATCGAGAACACTAATTCTCTCACAACGTCCTGATCCTTGTTTCAGAAGATCGAAGCATAAATCAATGCATGTATTATACGGTTAATCTCACCTTAATCAACTTCACTCATACCACTTTTATTCTAATTTAAGCACGAAGAAATGCTGACTTTCTTAAGCGGTTTTTAATTTCCCACGATTTCAATCTGAAACCTGCAGCCCATGCATACTGAGTGGGAAAATACACCAGATTCCTCACTCATTGAAGCCATTTATTTTTTATTTTTCATCATTGTTGCCATAATCTAGTTTATAAATCATGCGTGGTTCACATCAAAATGATCAATTTTTTCCTTCATTAACATTATTGTTGCTATGGTAACTAGCGGCTCTTTATTTAAGCGCTTTAACTTTTCTCTAATACATAGTTGTTTTGATTGATGTTCCTTCTGAAACACTACGCTGGCGCTGAGTCTTATTTCTGGAGTCAGAGCATTGGCCATTTCTAGGTTTCGCCAAAGAAACCAATGCTACCGTTCTTTATATAATATATTTAACCGAGGATTCAGGATGATTGTCGGTTTCATCTGGTAGAACTAACTATCACCCTATAGTTATTATACGCTGGACCGCAAATAATTAGTGTCGAGAATAAAGGCCTGAGCCATAAATCACAAATTAAAATTGCTGTCCACGAACACTTCGTGTTCCGTACATGTAGTATGATTTGCATGGTTCATTCGAATTCGTGTGATCACGATAAGAAAGTAAGTGCGTTACGAGCGTAAGACGCATCGTCGTACATTAATTGTTATCACGAAACACGAAGCCTACTTAATTGGGGTGGACAGCTGCAATAAAAGACCATTAAGTATTAGTCTCAGTTGAGAGGCTACTCCAACACGATCAACAATAGAGAGTAAGTATGATTTGAGGGTAGGCTTACGGTTCCACGGAAAATACTTTTCTTTGTGACACTTAATGCACCCCCCCAAAAAAAAAAGCATAAAAAACAAACCGAGCAACATGAAAAAAATTCATAAAAAGACATCAACTAAACAATCTCACCAAAAGCAACAACAAAAGCACCTGAATTGGTAAATTTACGTTTGATCCACCCTATGTAACTGAACGTGCATTAATTGTATTCAATAAACCATTTTTTCATTATTTAACTCAGTAGTTTCCCTATCGATCGTTTACTCACATATAGTTATAGTATAATACAGTGTAATCATAATGCCCAACAATAGATTACCTAAAGATTATACGCTATATAGCACGTACAGTCTTGCGCAATTAACTGATGGTACAAATAAAGTGATACAGTTCAAAACACTCACCAATAATGTCATTAAGGAGACTTTCGAGTGTAGGTTTCACAGGGAGAGGACAACCAAAAGTGGTATACGCGGTGGTCATAGGATCAAACGTGGTCATTTCAAGCCCCACAGTGGACGCCACTGTGGTCATTACGCTTTGATGGAGGGCAGTGATTACTACAAAGAATGACATAACCAGAAGATCAGAGGTGGTGGTCATCTTACCTCCATTATACCCTGCATATCCCACTGTTACCACAACCCCTACGAACATGGCCACGGAAACGGACTTGGCAACAACGCCGACGCAACAGCACGAACCGGCAGCGGAAGAAGCCATCAGGCCGGCAGAGTGAGCAGCCACTCCGACAGCTGCAGTACCGCCGGCTGCAGCTGCACCGACCACAGCTGATTCTTTTTTTGTCCCCTTCGTTCCTTTCTTCTTCTTCTTCTTTTTATCAATTGAGCCCCAGAATAGCGGCGTCTCGTCAGAGATGTCAACGTACGAGTCTCTTTTATTTGGTGTGCCAATGGATTCGTTGATCACTGACAATTCGAGTGCCTGTTTAGAGCCGCTCCGTGCATGCGACCGGCCTTTCTTCGTTTTGCCCTGCCGCTGTTCATAGTTTGAATCTGGAGAATAATACGTTGTTTGTTGCTCAATGGCGACATAATCTGTTGTCTGGTCACCCGGACAGCTGCTTGATCGATGGGGAGGGGGCACGGCACCGAAATGCGTCGCACTTTCGGATTTTTCTTGGGCGCTGACTGACGAACCTTTCCTTCCCGCGTAGTAGTTTCCCCGGGTTCCTCCGCCAGCCACGAAATCAGATTCGGAGTAAGACTGGAGGGAATCAGCCACGGAGCGTTGAGTAGTAAGAGGTCCACTACGACCTGGGAAAACATTCTCGGTGGACGACGAGGAGCTCAGTTTTCGGTCCAAAGAATTCTGTGAAAGACAGTTGCTGCCAGTCTTTTAATATATATGCGGCATGTAACTGAAAAATATTTTGGGATGATTGTGAAATATTCATCGATTATCTGATGATTTTCAGCTGGACTTTTGCAACGTTTTCTGGAGTCAGATGAAAAAGAATTTAAACTCTCAATGCTGGAAATATTTATAAATACGAATTTGAAGATAGAGTATTTTAAATTTAAACATGGTAATTATTTATGCTATAATATAAATTTGAAGGTGCAGCAGTAAGTGAAAATAAAAAATGCCAAAATGTATTCATATAAATCTTGAAACCACCTAACCTGATCACGGGATATTCCGTACGCGGCCATAGAACTAATGGACTCCGCGGGGCACGGACTCTCAAAGACAAAGAAATTTTGACCCGAATTCGTTCTGATGGCGTCACTGAATTTCTCAGAAGTTGTCGACGGTGCCAATCACGTGGGTATTAAACCTTTAAATCCTTGAAAACGTCAATATATTTCGTCCTAAGCGGGTCGCACCCTCGGATTTCGTGCTAAGCAAACTCTTGAGACGGGAATCCACTCGAGAAATGACGAATCCATACTCGACTGACTTTATTTGAGAGATTTTTAAGCTACACAAAGGGTACTGTGTGCTTCTCTTCATTATCGGTGGAATTCGCTTTAATTCGCTCGCGTTAAACTTCTAAGTTTTGTTTGCTTTCAACAAACAATTGTATGCGCGAGGAAAATGCACAGAGGTGGGGAGGGGGGGGGGGTGGATGGAATTTTATTTTCTGTTGAATCATTGTAATGGATACACCATACTCGTACGAGGAGCTTCGTGACGTCCGTTGAGATGTGACAGTGGTCAGTTCCACCGAATGGCACGTATGTCACCTGACATGATCAAAGAGCGCCCGTTGCTCCCCTTAAGCCTCCCTGACACAAGTGCGACACGCGGGGCTTTCAAGTCGATTACATGACCACGGTAGCGTCAACGCTCCAGTGTCTATGGCCTATTACTTACTAGTATACCGAACTAATTACTAAATATAACTCAGCATCTTACCATGTACTATTTCCACAAGAGCGTCGGACCTCTCCACTCGCTCAGATACCAGCGGGTTTAATCAATGTACGCAGGCCCTATACCTGTTACAGTCTTACATGTAGCTTTTCCAATTTTATCCAAGTATCAATGGGAACCGGTCATTTCGCCCGAATGCCATCTCGCCCCAGGTCATCTCGCCCGAATACCATTTCGCCCGATTTTAAATACATATTAATTAATATGGCTAATATGGGCATTAATAATGAGTATTGTGCTATGATATTAATTATGCATGCTCGGATGGCGAATTTGTACATCATCAATACTGAGTGTAGTACTAGTACAAACTAGCGTTGTTTGTCATTATCCGCGATACAACCAGTTCCCACCACATATGTGTCCAATAAATGTTATCGTAATACATGTAGCACTGTACTCTTTGACACAATCATAAGATAAGAGTCGGCCCCTTTAGAAGATAGGCATATAATGCATAATGCATAATACGACATGTTCAAGTTATCGTGATGGTCCACAGCGGTATTTTTAGTATGATTATGTGAAACCTTCCGTAGTGATCCTATATTGAACTATATTGAATAATTGAATATTATCCATGTCGTATAACTCGTAATAAATTATCAGCGATCACCCGATCACCTGAATATTAACGGGAGCTGGGATTTTATAACTTATGTGGCAATAATGTGCTCGTCTGTTCAGACTGCTGTAATAACAGAAGTTACGCCTTAATTGTTTACTTAACCCTTTGTCACCAATTACTTGCTTCATTTTACCAATATAATTCTTCGATGCCACTGCAGTGCTGCCAAAATGAGTAACAAGCACCTGTGTACTATATACTGTCTATGGTAGTACATATGTATGCAGGATAAAGAACCCTTAGGATTTATCGATAAGAGTAGGGGGAAAACCCCGGTCCCGGGCTACTGTTTTGTGTTCTGTGTTCCAGTGACTAGTTCTTTGGCTGGATTTCGATTAAAACGTCGCCAGTCTAAAAAGAAGTCCCCGATTTCATTTGAATACTATGCAGGATACCGGAGTAATGAATTTTAATTTGCCGCACATTCGTGCCTTAAGTTAGTGTGATTACTAGTAGTCTGGCGCCAAGAAAACTTCGTCGTTCCTCGTCGGCGTTATTCTAAGTGGGATATACCCGTATACGTCCCCGCCTGCGAGCACGGTGAGCCTTAATGCTTTGTTAAGGCGACTTTGTAAACATAACACACGGGGATGGCCGATTCGTACATTGTCAATACATGTACTGAGTACAGACTAATCAAGTACTAGTACAATGTAATATAAATATAGAATGAATACACTCTACAGTAGCATAGTACATGTAATACACAAGTTATGCTGCATGCCATACTATGTATAATTTATAAGCTTAAGTCATGTTGTACCCGTGAAGTGAAATATTTACATGTACATAAACCCGGGCGAAATGGCATTCGGGCGAGATGACCCGGGCGAAATGGCATTCGGGCGAGATGACCCGGGCGAAATGGCATTCGGGCGAAATGGCATTCGGGCGAAATGGCATTCGGGCGAAATGACTAGTACCCGTATCAATGACAAGGTAATACAGTTTTAACGAATCAGTTGTTACAGCATTGATATAACTAATATTACACATCAGACACACACTATTATAGGCTTATACTTGATGCAGGCTATTCAGGTGTACACCGCAACAGAACACCCATAGATAAGGCAACAGGAGAAGTGTATGAAGAAACATCAAAGCCAAATCCTAAGACATTTAACGAGCAACGACGTCTACCATTACAATGTGATTATCGGATATTCTGATACCAAGACAGAAATACACCGAGAAGTAAAAGGACACACATTGACACAAGGCTATGTCCGAGGCGTCCCCTGGAAAGCAGAACGGAATAAATAGGAATAATTTCTGAATCAACACTTTTCAAACAATATGCAACAACAATAAAACGTTATTTAAACATGAATATTCATTCACATTGTTCAAGAATGCGGAAAGCATATTCTGAACTTCATACCCGTGTGATCATATAAAGAAATTAATAAATGTTGGTTCATTCACAAGAATTAGACCAATCGAACCAGACCAAGAATTAGACCAATACGATCAGAGACAGTTCTCATTATATGTAATCGTATTACGTACAGAGAACATCCACGAAAAGTAATGAGGAAGCATTGCCAGAGGACAGATTTGAACCACAAAATTGCAATTGCAGGTGGCACAAAATTTCATTATATTGAAGATGATAGATCCTAATCAGTGCTAGCAGTCAAACAGACACAATGACAAATCTTCCTCTGACTGACGAAGGGAGTCAATTCCAATTTGAGGCTATTTTCAGTTTGAGCGTCTACGTACTTCAGCCTAAGCCTTCATTCACGCACGCATTGCGCGTGGCACTGCAAAGTGAATCGGTGAATTAAGCCGTATAACAAAATCCTTGCATACAACAATACAAAGTTCTAATTTGGGCATTAAATCAAATATACTCCATTTGGGGGTATCTTTGATTAAACTTTTTATTTCGCCTTTTTTCTTCATAGCACAGAACGAGGGCGGTGCAAATAGATTTATGCCGAGACTATTTCACGAGTAAACACTTATTATTCTTCAAAACCCTGATCAACAGGGCCTATCAGGGTGCGATGCTTACATTATATATAGCGCTGGTCCGACGCCCGTAGACCAGTATTAATGCAAACGGAACAGTAAATTTACCTTGTGGGTAGCCCGCCTGGATCAGTAAACTTTCATCACAATGTTTGTGTTATGCATGGCTCACGATTTCCACTAATTAACCAACTACGAGTCCTTAAGTGTGATACAAGCATGGCGGCCTGTGGTGTCCTTTAATGAAACAGTCATCATTGATTTAAAGGGAGGGAGAATTGGTTAAAAATGGACTTCTAGTCGTTATTTGATGCACCAAAAATGATTCCTATGCTTGACCCACACAAGGAATATCATCGCTAACGATTTTGCGGGAGATATATTGCTAATTAGGCGTGACGTCAGGAGCTGTGATGAAACACCGAGTTCCCCATCTTTTACAATGGGCCTCGTCATATCAGCGTGTCCTGCGACTAAACCCCTGGATATTTATTTTTTTTCGGAAATAGATAGAATAATCATTTTGCCACCAGTCAGGCGCGAAAACAAAATTTATTTTTCGTTATTTTTCTTATTTTAACAAGCGATTTTCTAGGACACCTACCATGGTTTCTCATCCTGAAACAGTAAAAAGGTCAGCCAGAGTGCACCACGCATGCGCTTTCGTTTCGTAAACAACAAAGATGTCCTTTTATGGCGAAGATGATCTGCTCTGATTGGCTGAAATCGATAGCTTCACGAGTGGAACGGGACCAATCACGGCAAGCCCTCAGCTTAAGTTTGTCTCCTATACTTAGTAATGGAAGCCATTCTCCCATAGGCACAATGCTAACCCCCATATTCGGAATGCATTATTTCCTTACACTTGCATCCAGGCATGGTGTTTTTGGCACGGAATGTTATCAATTGGTGCTATGGGTCAATAGATCATCACTTAAAATTCAGTTCCCCATCCTTTTAACACTATATGCGATATCTTAAAGGGCGAACAAAAAAGTTAGATCATATAAACATTTGTTCTTCGTGGCTAATTGGCGGCTGTGTCTAGACTAGTATACTTTATGCCTTTACTTAGATGGCCGTGACTGAACCGGCCTTACAAGAGACTGTGTCCTAATCTCTTCATTGTTGTAGACTTGCTCATCCCACTCGCAGCGAGGGATGTGGCTCATCTCTCCAGTCAAGTGAAGCTGGTAAAATCGAAACATATTGAACCCGCATTCAGGACATATGAGCCTCTCCACTTCTTGATCATTAAATAGAAACGTCATGATTATAAGTACAATTGCACCAAGATTGAAATCCGGATTCAACGATTCGCTCGTGGCGCGTGGGTGAGGGGTGGTTGAAAGGATCGCGACCTTACATCATTATCTATGGACTTCGAATGGATGAATACACATGTATTGAGTGATGGGAAGGATGCTGATCATGCTGACACTGAGAAGGGTAACATGAAGGACAAGGAAAATGTTGACTCTGAGGATATGGATAAGTGAGACTGGCCAGTATGACGGCGAGGATCAATAACTGCTATTCTTCGTTCTTTGATGAAGTTGTGATATAATTACATAAACTAATCATTCTAGTTGGGTAGCCCGGCGGACCAGTAAACCTAATTCCCCAAAGTACACCCTAGGGCCAATAATATGTTTCAAAATCAATGCACATCTACCCTTTCCTGCGCTCTAAGCACATAAATTAATTATTTCACTTTTGATGGATTCGTATCTGCATGCTAACACTTTCAAGTTCTTGCTTATATCATTATAATTGATAATTATGGGAGGTAGAGGTACTTTCCTCTTTTCGATTGAGCCGTACTTTATATATCTCAGATATCTCAGCGATGTACTCTACTTGAGACCACGGATTGTCCAAACGCAGAATCCAGTTGCAACATTTACCCCTCCCCAATCACCATTTTTTGGGTGAGATTTAGGTTTAAAGGGAGGGAGAACTGGTTAAAAATGGACTTTGAGTCGTTATTTGATGCATCAAAAATGATTCCTATGCCTGGCTTACACAAGGAATATCATCGCTAACGATTTCGCGGGAGATATATTGCTAACTAGGCGTGACGTCATGAGCTGTGATGAAACACAGAGTTCCCCATCTTTTACAATGGGCCTCGTCGTATCAGCGTGTCCTGCGACTAAACCCCTGGATATTTTTTTGTTTTCTTTTCGGAAATAGATAGAATAATCATTTTGCCACCAGTCAGGCGCGAAAAAAAAAAATATTTTTCGCTATTTTTCTTATTTTAACAAGCGATTTTCTAGGACACCTACCATGTTTCTCATCCTGAAACAGTAAAAAGGTCAGCCAGAGTGCACCACGCATGCGCTTTCGTTTCGTAAACAACAGAGATGTCCTCTTATGGCGAAGATGATCTGCTCTGATTGGCTGAAATCGATAGCTTCCCGAGGGGAACGGGACCAATCAGCCATCAGCCAAACCAAGCCATCAGCTGACGTTTGCCTCCTATACTTCGCAATGGAAGCCATTCTCCCATAGGCGCAATGCTAACCCCGATATTCAGAATGCATTATTTCCTTACGCTTGCATCCAGGCATGGTGTTTTTGGCACGGAATGCTATCAATTGGTGCTATGAGTCAATAGAACATCACTTAAAATTTAGTTCCCCATCCCTTTATCCCTGATGCGCATTCCTTGCTGGTCCAATTGATGAACATTTCCTTAGAACGACATTAGTCGACATCAGCGGTCCATTATAGTTGAAATCGGATCTCACTTCAAAACGTGCACGCGATACAACCATAGCCACTGCCATGCTCACCAGGGCATGATCTGTGTGTATAATTATATGATTAACCAGTACACATGTACCAAGAATTCCTGGAAGCATTAAGCTCATCGCCCGCGTCTGAATTCTATAGGTATACTCCTGTATTATATGCATTAGGTTTTTATGCGCACAGGTGTAACCCAATCATACGTAATGCGTAATTACGACCAATGCTGCCTAAATACAGGTATCAGGGCTTTGGTCGAATGGGAACTTCTCCAGGTGTTCAAATGTTGGCCAGATCAATCGCCAAACAGACTTGTAACAGTAGAGGCAATGAAGGCACACACAAAATTTTTACAGTTAAAAAAAAAGGTTTAATTATTGAAAACAAGAAGTGATGTTTGTAATATATTCAGAAAAAATAAATCAAAGTTTTTATGTTTGATTATCTTCGTAAGCAATATTATTGTCCACAAAGCTGGTTGTGTAGAACGGCTATCGGAACCATGCGTCTGGGTTGGGTTGCTGGGCCTCTTGGTTGCCTGAGAAGTGAAAAGAAGCATATTTAAAGAATGAACAACATGTAGATTGACAAGTGGATACACATTTAAAATAATAATGCGCTTGGTATCCAGTGCTTACAACTGATTGTATTTTGCACTGCCGATCGAAAGAAACTGTCCGAGCACCAGTTAAGGAATTGTTCAGTCCACTCAGTACTCGACCTCAGTACTTGGGGTCTTTTGTCATGACATCGATTCCCTGGAGTGACTGAATGTTTCATAATTAGTCACATCACCCAAGGAAATTTTTGCAGCGTGGATGAATATCTAATTTCGTGCCTTTTTGTTTCGTTTCGGCATTGAAAGGAAATTGTTGTTTTACGCACACCAACACTAGTGAGTGTTATACCGTGCCAAACACGTCGTTTCGGCATTGTACGCAACCTTTCGTGCAACACCTGAACATGACGGTTACACGTACGACACCCAGAAATACAACTCTGGCTCAATACATTGTGAAGGAAATCGAGCGACCAAGAAGTCCTGTCTCATGTATAACACGAGGAATCCGAATTAGCTAATGCATGGACAAGTATTTACTCCAGTGGACAAGAATTGCGCTGCGACATGCGACGTCGCGTGCAATATACTAGCTTCTCGTGATATTGTGACAAACTTTGGAACAAGGGTTTCATTAGATACGAACGTAACTAGGACCTCATACCATGATCAGATTATGTATTAGACATTTGAGCAACGACAACTATTTTGCCCATCGCTTTCAGAGTCGATCTATGAGTCCAAGATGGATTTTTTATCTTTTACACACGGCATCTGGAGAATGTTTGTGATATACATATATAATGAGAATGGAGACTTCCCTAACATTATTGGTTTGCAGAGGTCTATTCCCGAGGGCAAATATCCCGTCTCGTCTGGTGATCATTTAAGTAACCCAGCACCCAGGGAGATAGCTAGGAGCACGATTTCCACATTCAGGAGGGACAGGAGAGAGCATGAATTTGCTCTCGTTCTTCGGTGACGGAAAAAAATGCCTCGTAAGTCAGAACTAATATTTCAAGGAAAATGCTCATGGATACCTGTGAGTTCGCATTTGACGCACCTGTACCGGCTGATTGAATTACAGCACAGGTATGCAAGGTACCAATGTTAATTATTCATGGCAAAGGAAAAGAGAGAAAAAAGTTTGAGGGAGAGAAATATGGGCAGTGAAAACGCATAAGATATAGAGATAATGATGAACATTGCATTGGTTCTATATTTGAAGATGTACATTAAATTAGCCATAGGCTCTTTGTTTTATATGCTCATGCAAGAAGAGGCTCAGCTGCATGCTTATACAAGAACATCCTACCCGAAGGCAGGGCATCGCCATAGGCTGGTTATTATCATGGAAATGATAAACATATATTCGCATACCGATACCTATAATAATATAAACAGCTTAAACAGACGATTTTCCCCGTATGTACTTCTCTTGACTGATGTTGCCTTGGGTCAGAATTTCACTCAGTCTATGCACCAGACCAACGGACGTCACCGGTTGTATACGAAATTTAAGAAAATACATGTTTGCACGATTTAGGCATGCCATAATAAGGATAAGCAGTGCCAAAAAATCTTGAGATTGAATAGTATATAGTACAATCGTCTATTTCCGCCGTTATCGTGCTTTAATCATGCATTTGATTGCATATAATTCATACGAATAAGCTAAAATACTTAAATTGCAGCGCTTTAATGAACAATTGCAGACATTCGCAAAGTCAACTAATATAATTACAAGTAATAATGAAGTCAATGCCAATAGATCTTGGCTGCAATGTCTGATCATTTCGGAACTCACCCCAAGCACACCTGCGCCTTTCGCCCCGCCACCTTATAAAATACATCTATGCCGACTGGATTTGGCCCACGTGACTTTTTGGCAGATCACACAATACGGGGCTCATAAGGTATATACGTCATTGTCTTTATCCCTCTGTTTCGTGCCCTCATGCGTCTCATAAAGCAAGGTCAGAGTTGAGTCACGTGATGGATTTCACATGACTGTCATGTGACCTTTTCTAGAGCCTATATGAGAGCTTAGATTGATAATCCTCTGTCGTAACAATAGACGTTTCTTGTTGACTAGACAACTGTGCTGTTTGATGCACGATGTTTTAGGGTTTGAAGTGACTCTCTCGAAGAATTGCTCATTCGCTCATAATAATTAACTGTGGCTTAAATTTGACTAATTGCCACACAAGCAATGGACATGTACTTGCATCTCTATTCAAATGAATGTTAATATATAAATAAGCTGCATGGAAATTGTTGGCTGTTGGTATGTGGTCTATCATACATATAATTATCTTCATTCACCACGTTGGGGAGCCGGCTATTTATGATGTGAGACAGCAGCTAGTTCTTAGTTCAAACTGGGCAATTCTCTATATTTTAATATTCAATTTTCACTTGTTGTTTAATTCCATCGCATGCAGCTTTTCATCTGCACGTGAACATGTACAATTGCTGTTAATGTTGTGCCAAACCGTGACCTTCGTTCAATACCAGACAGTGGGAAAGTGGATATTATTTGACCATTTATCGATTGGAGAAAAAAGTTTCATTGTTGAAAGCACGATTGAGACTGTGAAACGATTCACTCAAAGTATTAAAACAGCACGATGACTTTGATTTCATTTTGTTTATTATCATTTAAATGTGTCAAGACGTACATTACACTATAAAGAGGTTAGTTATCCTGTGGAATTCATTTCATCATTTATTTTGCACAAATGTAACTGTAACTACTTTCCAAAAGCAAATTAAAAATTTAATTTCCGTTCTAGTTTTAAGAAATATTTACGTATATGTATTAATTAAGTTGCACTTTCTTTTCTCATAAAAATTATACCTGTTGTTTTTAAATCAGAGCCCTATATACAAGTTTTGTATCTGGCTCTGATTGCTTCATTGTATTTCCTTTCATTTGTCTTTAAGTTCATGTACGTATGTACGCAATAATTATATTCCTTGAAGCAATAAACTATTATCTTATCGTATCTTATCTTATCTAGATCTCCTCCTTCATACTAATAATTGAGACAGTTTATTCATGAAGTTCAACATGTCCTATTGAGTATGCTTTCAACTATGTTTTAATGTGTGTTATATATATTGTATCTTTACCTATTTATGAATGGCACTTAGAGCGCTTGGAAACACCTCCATGCATATCAGGCTATTAGCACTCAATAAATGAATAAATTAATAAAATTTGTAATTATTATATAAAAATTGACCATCTTTCACTAGTGAGGTCTATATACCATTAGCATGAATTGCCAAGGTGCATAATTGAATCAGTCAATAAATTGAGCATCTATATGAATGGGGAGGACCATCAAACAAAATAAAGACCCTAATTCATTATTCGTTATAAACCAGCCACTTGGCCCTATGAATGATTATCACTCTGGACCATATATGACCCATTTTATGACACGATTTCACTGCAGAAGTCATGCATACATGCATAAGTGTATTCGAGGAAATATTTCCCTCTGTCCTCGGTATCCCCAGTAAGAGTACGCTGACATGTGACACAATCCCCTTCGTCGAAGTACCGTTTTGTTTGATATGTTTCGCAAAATCTCTTAAAATCCTTTCCAAGTGAAATTAACGAGCCGAAACAATGCAATAATGACTTTGGATTTTCGAACGAGCAAAGATCGCTCCATTACGATTAACTGTGGGCTCAAGATGGATACTTATTCTGGCTGATCCATTTCATCTGGTTTTCGTTTCGTCTGAATATTGCTCTTCGTTAAGGCAAACTCGTGTTCCTAATTATACCCAACCACACACCATGACCCACAGGGAGCTATTAAAAGCATCGGGAATTCATGAAATCAAGCTGGGTGCGCATTTGAGGTGTAAAGGAGAGATGAAGAAGAAGGTGGAAAGGAGAAGGAGAACTAATTGACTCATCGTTGCAGTATTTGTCAGTTGTGCTGGTAATTATGAAGAACGCGACCCTAGAGCAAAGACCTTGTGTGACTCTTAATAAGCCGCGGTGCCTCAATCACTCCCAGTTCCTGTCGGTCAAAGCAAACGACCGAGATCAGACAGTAAAACCTGCGAGGATTGTCCACTGGGTCCATGCAACCGTGGCCAGTGCATATAAATAATATATTAATAGTACTACTAGCAATAATTGATCCTTTTATAAGTGCGTCTTTTCCATGGCTGGCTTTGCTCACACGAGCCTTGAAATTGAACAACACATAAATACATAGTTATAGAGAATTATGCATGGTAACTATGGTGTACGATGCATTGGTAGTTGCCTGGTCGGGTACGCGGTCCTAAAAGTGTAAAAGTAATTAAATTATACAACTCTATTGCGCCCAATGTGTCACATAACTTGTCTGTTGCTCAGTGGTGGATTTTCTGGCATTGTACTAAGGGGCACCGAATAGATCAGTGGGTTTAACCAGCTGACTGCAATCCTATATGCCGACAGTGGGGGTCGAGGTCCCGGGTTCGAGACCCGATCAGGCCACGGGCGTTATGATTGTGAATTATAATTGTAATTCGTTATAATTGTAATTCTTCGGTGACTCTGCAGTGCTGCCCAATCGCGTAACAAGGCCGGGCGCTGTGTACTATTTTCTATGATGGTATGCAGGATAAAGCACCCTTGGAATCTATCGATAAGAGTAGGGGGGGGGGGGGGTTTAACCCCCGTCCCGGGCCTTCTGTTCTGGCGCCCGTATCATCCGAATGGTTTGGGTGGAGCCGTAAAACCCCATCATGCATTCTGGCATTGTACGGATGTACGGACTCACATTCTCGTTAAAATGTACATGTACAATCGACAAAAGTTCACATTTCTATTAAATGCATGCATTATATTCAACCAACAAACCTCGATTTAAAAAAAAAGATTTTACTTCCAGAAATCCCAATATATAGCGTTGTTGGCAAGTCAGCTATTCAAAAATGCACCCCACTGTCCATACACATTGCGTAATCAATGGATTTGCGGCTCCATGGCGCTTCTCTCTTTCTTTGATTCATCTTTGAACTGCATGATCGATCGATGAACAATGTGTGATTGACTGAAACTGCAATATTTATCACAAGAACGGGTTTTAGAAGAAACCTGCTTTCGCATTTGGAACCCAGCCTTGGATTTCTTTTGATCACGCGAGAGCCGCCCACCAAAAGACTATTTAAAAATGGAAATCAGGACCTGAGATCTGAGAGAGGACGAAGCGTGGCTTCGCATCGTGAGCGGCGAATCTGTTGCGTGGATCGCGAACTTGGTTCTTTACAGGTTTCTTTGAAGCATCGCTGCGACGTTATACGGGTGAAATATCAATCAGGTAGAACAGCTGCGGAGATGTCAGCCAATTAGATAGGGCATGCTGGTCCCTTTCGGGGGGTACATGTTGGGGATTACCCTGAGTCTCCCAGCGGAGCCGGAAGACTTTGCGTTTGATCCTTTGCGGATTTGCAAAGGTTGTTTCGTTCTATTGTATTATTAAAGAGGTTGTATGGAGAGGGCCTCTCTCGGAAATTGTCTCCGGATGAAATGGGCCAATCAAAGCGATGTTATTCGCACAGGGCAAGTGCATGCACCACTTCTGGTTAGGCAGATCCGTAAACTTGAAGCATTGATGATGATTGTATGAGAGCTCTACCTGTGCTCTATGCGGTCCAATCAATTTAGAGTTGACGTATGGCATATGATTGTATACTGCAAATTTCCTTTATATTTTATTTTAGCTACCGGAATCACGAAATGACGTCATTTGATTTTACAAGTAGAATCATAAGAATGCACATCATCCGTTATGTTACCATTTCTTTCGTTGAGTTCCATTTTGAGAAATAAAAAATCATGCACAATTGACCAGATTTCGACAAAACCTCCTAATTTGGAAGTTGTATTGATCAAGGAACTAATTAAATGTCGTCTTCCAACTTCCAGAAATACAGAGTGGACCAAAAGTAATCTATCTATCCCATGTTAAAGAACTCAACACTTTCCAATGGTGATACACATTTCTGAGAAAGTGTTACAAAACAGATCGCAGTGTAAAAATTACACAAAGATAAGATGATCCTTGCGCTGTAGACAACAGAAGCGCCGGTCTTTACAATGTGGAAGGGCAACACTTCAAAACGATTCAACTTGACTGTTGTTCTTGGTATTTTTTAGAAGAACCGCAAACAGATATTCGCTGTAAATCAGCAAAAACGGCCTCACAAAGAAAACTAAATAGGGCAACAGGAAACAGTATTTACCTGGATGAATGCAACACGATGTAGCATTATAGTATACGTCGTTGGGGGATCTGCACACACTGTTGTTGGTCGTCATTCCGAGGAACATAAAAACACGCAGAACTAATCAACGAACAACGCAGCTTATGACGAGGCTGGATTAATATACAATGTACATTCAACACACCATCTGACATGCAACTGCGGCAAAGATAAAGAGAACACGCGATCATGCGTGGCTCATTTCGAAGCTGCTCTGCGAATGTTTGCAATGTCAATGAAAAGATCACTCCGAATGCAGCTCAGAGTTACAGATATATGTAACACCTGAATAATGTTAATTATAATCATTACATATTATTAGCGTATTGGCATAGCTGTAAGCACCTGGATATTGTTGATTAAAAGTGCGCAGAAAATTAATGATACGAAGGTGAAGAAGTTATCTGCCAGCGATCACAGGAATTCAGTCCCTCAATCCACCTCTGCCAAAGAATCGCGAGTGATTACAAAATGGAAACATCACAGCCCCCGAGCTTGCTCAACCAGGTGACACATATTCCAGTAATTTTTCGATGTTTGACGGTTCACAATTTTGTGATACATGATGAATGTAACCGCTTGTACAGAGTTTACTTTGAAAGTAGTGAGACATTTTTGCTGCAAATAAACGATGTTTCTAACTAAATAATTCTGAAGCAAGCGACAAACCACGCGCGAGATGAAGCGTGATTTCAATGTTGATTTTTTTTACACGCTCTTGAAATCCTGTCAATTCAGGGAGTTTAGGAGTTGTTGTTAGGCAAATGATATCAGAAAAAGCTCTGTTTAAACCATGGCCATAACAATAGAAAACATTACATACAAATAAATAAATAAATAATGGAAAATAATATGAAAAGAATAGAAAAGATATAATTATACATAAAATTTGTCAATTAAAAACACATTTCTAAAATTAAAAATCATGCGAGTGATTCCTGTTCGCAAAGTGCATTGCAATGGGGTTTACACAAAGCTAAAGTCATAAAAGCGCTCAACTATTCTATTTGAAAACGCATTATACATAACAGCATATGTTAATCTCGTGAGCTGTCGTGCAGTGCCGTGTTGAAACATTGCTTATGTTTCCCAGTGCCATAAACTGAAATTTGTGTTAATTTTAAGCATGCCATGTTTGGTGCGTTCGATTTGCAGACATCGGTTTTAGTTTTCTTCGCCGAATTAGAAAGCATTGCTGTTGATTACACAAACAAAAACTGCTTCTTATTCGAGGCCTTCTTCTAGAAGTCTCTGCGATGCCCTTGCATTCCAAGTGTGTTCCTTGTAATATCCAAATTCAAGACAGCAGGATTTTAGAGATTAATTAGAAGAATCTATGGTTCTGACAATTTACTTTAAATGGCCATCTAATATGTCATACTTTGTACATAGCGCTAAATCCAATTCAACAATACGTAATATCTATGTCATCACGCTATGAGCAAACTGCGTGCGACGGCACGCTTGATTTGCACAGAGTATAGATTGACCAACTCCAGAGTGGGAAGTCAAATTTAAGTCATTTTCCGCAAATCATGTGCCCCTCTCACGGTAAGACAGTTGGGGAAGGAAGTGAGAATTTAAACTTCTCAAATTTGATTTATCTCGGAGTCAGCCGACAGCAGATGTGCTGCCTCAAGATGTGCCAGTGAAAAGGTGCAATTTATCCGTTGGAATATATTCAATATCTACATGCAACTACAAACAGCGCAATAATCATCATACGATGAATATTCACTTCGATTCGAGATAGTTACTGGATACAACATTAAGCTAATATAATTATAGTCCCTTTTCACAAAAAAAAGCAGCAACATTATCG
Organism: Capitella teleta; assembly: GCA_000328365.1. Classification (NCBI taxonomy): domain Eukaryota; kingdom Metazoa; phylum Annelida; class Polychaeta; family Capitellidae; genus Capitella; species Capitella teleta. The sequence continues at coordinate 255,762 of KB294061.1, read as the reverse complement.
ATATACATGTAGTATTTCTCTTGCCTATTGTTTCCTAAACAGAATATGCTCGCCATCATTCAGTGTTTTTATCAGGGAGCTTCTCCTCTATCTTCTCATCACGTAGGGTTAGTGACGTCACAGGTCACAGGTTAAGTACTTTCGGGAACCGGGGTCCGTTAGGCGATGGGAAGACCTATGCTGTCTCCGACTTCACAGCTTATCACCCGAGTGAATAATTCAAACGAGGTGCTACATTGACCCCAGGAGACAAACATAGAGACAACAGCTTTTATTGGTGCCATTAAACGCATTGAAATAGGGGTGTTTATGTCGCTTAATCACAAGTATGCATCCGAAATTTACGAGGGTTATGGGATTATACTGTCATATTACTTGAAGGCGTCCGACACCGATACATGATCGCGCTCTAGTCAGCCTCAATGGGCAACGTGATATATAGGAGATGGGTCTCTTTGATCTCTAGATACAAGAGAAATAGCGGAGTGGTTGCCTAGGAAAGTCGAGAATTAAGCACTCAGCTTGGTTGTTCAAGTTTCAATAAAACTCTAGATCAAAATATCGGAGTTTTCGAGAAATAATTTTTCATTAATCCATCGCATACATTCTGCAACACAAATAGACAGAATGTCGCTCAAAATGGTTATGTCAATTTATGACACGTTAGGCCAATTCTAAATTGCCCGAGATCCATTGAAGTGGCGAGGACTTAAAGGTGATTCAAGCACAGGGTGTCCCGAGAATGGGCAATGGACCCAATGAGCCTGGTCGTATCTAGGAGCTGTTCGCAGCTCAAATGCAAACGAATTTGTACAATAATATAGAGTCCTGGTGAACACTCGCTTGTCGTAAAACCAAATGTCATGCAAATAGCATAATGCATCATTTGTGTGATGATGCCTTCACACAGAAAAGAATATCCCAAAGATATGTGACATTAAACAGGAACCTCCTCGCAATTTACTCGTTGTATTCCCCACTGTGCATTTGGAAATGCCTTCTTTTAAATTCCAACTAATCATGCTATGTTTTTAATCTTTCACTAGTTATTCATAGTTATTATAAGTTATTTATAAAAAAATCGAAATAGGCCAAATTTGAAGTAATACACCGAGTTAACAATTTTAAATAGTTTTCACATTTGAGTACTGATGTGTTGCATAAAAAAAAAAAAGAATAATCAAGTACTCGAAAGTAGAAGCCACTCACTTTGGTACCAGTTGTCCCCCCAGTCTGGGAATCGCTTCCCTGGGCGGCCTTTGAGACGGGGGCTCAATCGACTGCGTCCCCCGAATGCCTTTAGGTAGGCGCTGATCCTGGATGACCGTTCGAAGGCCTGGTCATCCTTGTTGTCCAGTTCATTCGCAGAACTCTTGTCCCATACAACCGACGATTTCGCCTCAAGTACGACGACGAAAGCGACGACAAGGAAAATCACCGAAATTGGAAACGCGTTCATGATGTTGCTGCTGTGCTGCTTCGTGCAATGGTCGACGCTGGCCGAAGTGCTCGCCTTTTGTAAGCTCAGCTAGTGACGACAGTCGTCGCTTTGTCTGAACTTGGTCATGATTTCGCTCGATAGGAGGTATTCGATCGATTGCAATGCACATTTTACTTATAAATGTAGATGATTGTTTATTGCCTTTATATCATGTGTATTGCGAACATCTAAGGGCGACATTCGGTCCTTTTCAATTGAATGGAAATGGCTCGACAGCAAAAGGCGCCGGAAGTGCGTTGCACTGTGAAACATAATGAACACATTTAGAAAACAAGGAACGTCATGGACTTGTCCACGCCCCGCGAATTTACGGCAATCGAACTCGTACATTCTAGATTGTGGCTCCAACAGCTCCAAACAGCGGAAGGTCGGTGTATTACAGAATAAACTAATTGAAAGATACACGACTTTGGTTGCTGCATCGGACATCATAATCACAGGGAGCCTTTAAAATATCTGATGATCTGATATCGTGTTGTTTAGAATGAAACCTTTGTGGCAACAGTGAGCAAAAGCTCTGTCGTTTAATTTTCTGTGCCCATAAAATATTTAATAGACAGTCACGAAAGAGTGCAAAGAGGAATCGAAATAGAACAAACCCACTGTGCGATCTATTCTATTGCACGTAATAATTAATTTAGGATGTTCAGTCCCCAAGCGGTGGCACGTCATCTCTACAGCAACGCTAATGAATTATTGGCGGAATTTTTAATAGGAGTGAGTGAACTAATTCTATAACCGGCTTCCAATCAACTTCGCACATACTCGGCACAGTGCATTGTGGATATTATGAGTGCTCGTGGGTCAATAAAATTTAAAACGCCTCTCAGTTCTCTTTTGTTGATTATGAGCGGCCACATTTCTCGTCTTCCCGTAGCTTCAGAGATCAATTTTAATAAATATTAGGATTAATTAATTATTCTATCATCATTGCTTGCTAAATTTTCGGTTGAATTGGGTAACTGTTTTGGCCATCTTTCTTCTTTTCTCGTCATCCTGAACCTCTTAGATTTAGGTACGTCAATCTTAGATTTAAGTCAACCACAAACTCATCGTACTATTGTATGTGAGATCATGTTTGTATGAAGCAAAGTGATCGAGATATATTTTGTTAGCCACATTTGTTATTGACAAGCATATCACAAAATATTGACATGAGACCAGCGCCGTGGATATTATTGTCTGAAATACATGTAGTCCCATGTGAAATAGAAAATTTATATTTCGTCCTACCAATTTTGTAGCAATCAAAATTAACTTCATCATATGATTGCCTACAACTCCATGAACCCAGCGTATTCGATAGCACAATGACCTTCTCCTTGCGTTGCCACAATGACCGTTAACTCAATTGTGGACTGAGCTCAGTTGATTCATGCTTGAGCATAACTTCCCCATTGCTGCAATAACATGAACATACACCATAATTCATATAATAGTTAACGTATCATATTATAGGTAGTTTATCGGGTTATGCTATAGCATATCAATACAAGAAAACTTAGCTTACATTTGTATTTTAATTTTGCTTATCTGTCTGGATTGATCTGACGGATTTCAGGTGTTTCTCAGTGACCTAATGCAACAATATAAACCAATGACCTACTTCCATGCATGCGAAGTATACAGTGAACATGTTGACTCTAGCAGTCTAGCAGATATAAGGGTATGCAAGCTAATTCAGCCATGCATCAAGAAGAATTAGACTGCCAGCTAGCCTCCATTGGTCTAATGGTCCTCTGCTACACCCTCAGAGAATTTGCGAAGGCAAATTCTCTCAAACTGATCTACTCGATCCGAATTATATATTCTAGAGCTTAGGATTCTAGTGCTACCGAAACACAATTCATGTAATACCAGCATAATATATATTCCGGCTTCCACCAATATAGAAATCCGCAGGTTTTGTCCACACCATTGATTCCGTCACTTAAAAATGATTGGATTGTCACTAGCATTTGGTGCTTCACGCGTCAGGCAAAGATAAATCTTGAAATCCTTGAGTAAATTGTGGAACCCCATCCCAAGCTATAGCTACAAAAGAAAACAACTTGATTTAAGTGACTAAGTGTTATCCAAAGATCATGTGTAGCTTCCACCCTGGTCATAGAATGCTTGAGATCCAATACTGTAGTGATGTCCCGTGTCTCTGATCATGTTGGTAAATGTAGAAAAGGAAATATTTGTACGAGAAGGAGAAGAAGCTATGTTTGCAATTCTCGACTTGAATCACGATTACCGATTGTCGGCGATATATTTATTTCATCTGCTTAAAAGTTCCAAACGAAAAGAGAGACTATGTGTGTCCTTTGGTAGTGAGTCATCCAGAATAATTAATATTGTTTGCATACAGACCGCATATTTAAAAGACAAAATCTCACAAAATGGAAAGCGTATTTGGCATTCAGTTTGATGACATTAGTAATTACCACCCAGCTCACTTTTTCATACATAGATATATTTAATTTGCTGAAGCGTCAAGTGTGAATGTGCATCTGCATATAAAAACATAATATACAGATTAAACAAATTAAGAAAAAAGTTCATGGATGATTTGAAGCAGCGATAATATGCCAAATCGCCAGAACGAGTTGTCGCTGGAAGTTTGTTGTGGCCTTAATTTATCTCTAAATTACAAAAATCAAGTCCAGAATACATTTCTTGTTTTATGACAGTATATCACGTATAATTATTTTAGGAGCGACACGTGGTTCACTTATTCATTTATAGATCTTGACTGGATTTTTTCAATGCTTGTGATTATATCGATGCATAATACCGTACATTGTATTTTTCTAATCATGTTTTTTGTTGTTGATTCCAGGTGGATGCTCATTGGAATTGAAGATGAAAAGATCTTGTGAATACTCTGTACTCGTGACTTGAAATACGATGCATTATCATCTTACTTGCTTATTGATAAGAGGCATCCCCTCCTTTTCTACGGATCCTGCTAGCTGACGCTAGTCTTTTATTATTGTACCATTTAATTATATGTTTCATCATCTCTTGCATCCTGTTATGCTTACATAAATATG
>KB294061.1:208561-233919 GCA_000328365.1 Capitella teleta | reverse complement strand
TCTTCACTCCTCTAGCGGCGCCAGTGAATCGGCGTTGAAAGCTGATGAATGAAAACGACATAGCTTTGAAATCCAAAAGCTGTCTATTGCCCTGCGGAGAGTTATCAAAAAATAAGCTACGCTACAGTAAGTAAAGTAAAATTCCCTGGGAGAAGCATATGCCAAATTCCTTCCGTCTTTTAACCACACACTTCTTGATTCATCACACCGCACTATATAGTGACTCAATATTACCGTCAAAATACTGTTAAACTTGATTTGTGACTGAGTGAATATTACTAGCGAAATTCGTAGGTATTTCTAATCAATAGTTCATGTCATTTAAGTATTCAAATAAAGCTAAATAACCTCCATCTCGACCTCTTTCGTCTTTTGTACTTTTCTTCTGGATTGGAAATTCCTTTGAATATATAACTCAATCACATGCACTTCCAATTACACTCTTCCCTGCTTTTGAGACTTCAGGATCAAATCATAATGCATAATAAAAAAAAAAAATCTACTTGTATATGAAAGAACTTTAAGTCATGGTCTACTTTAACGGCGGAACGAAATGCCTTTGCACCACGTTTCCGCCGCTTTACCGATACGCTTGACTGCGTGCCGGGGTTTCGAGGCTCATGCGTGGTCTAACTGTTATACTAGGTCTATGGTGAAAGTCGTTCTGTCTTCCCTTGTCATCACTAAACAATTAACTTCAAAACTCAAAACCCATGCAAGGTTTAAAGCAGGTAAGCAAATGGATGGAGCCTGCATGTGGCCTTTTATCCAGGAGCTTTAATTCTGTATGTCTGCTGGTAGAATACGTTATAATGGGTCAGACACTTAGGGGCGGCTTTTTCTTCGCACTCATGGAACACAAACACACATTATTATGTGAACGGCGCTTAAGGTCAACGTGTTGCATTTTATTGAAAAGGTACAAGGCTGCACTCTGTGTCCTGGACATGGTAGCGTTGCGAGTGGAAGCTATTAACACTTTTATATATACACGCATCTGTGAGATTTAACAAGGCACTCCATTTGTCGGCCACAGCTTGCTTCCTTATACTGCAAGGCCATGCATTCAATAGGCGTGTCTAAGGCATATAATCTCTAGTCCGAACGGATCCTTTATTAAAACAATCCTTCTTACCAAATGTTCTCTTCCTTGACCAGAGTGTCATTGCAGTGAAAGAATAATGCAACTTGGCATTGAAGTTTCCTTCCTGTTTCAAGCTGAGCAGCGAAATAAAGTACCTTCGCACTATTCATACAAACGATTATTCAACTCCTGTGTCATCCGAGTGCCTCCAAACTACTAGTACACCATACACGGTATCTCCCATATCATTAATCACCTTCCATGTCGTTTTGTGATGGGCCTATGCACTAACCTTATAGGAGCTGGTTCTGACTTTCGAAATGCAGCACTTTATTTGAGGAAAGTCGAGGCCTACAATTCAGGGGATCTACAACTTCGAGTTGCGTGGTCGTTCAATTACTCATGGTGAACAGTATGTGCTGAATGTCACAGTTTGTTCTGAAATTCTGATTGGAACAATCGCGGAGGCGGCATATGCTGTTTTGAACCAATGCTGTTTTCTGGATGCACAGGAGCTCTGAGAACCATCGAGAACTATTTCAATCCGCTACTACCGCCTGTGGACAGCCTTGGTTAAATGTTGTCTCCAAAATGACGCGATGATTGCACGTTTCCGCGAAATTTGAGCGTCAACAGAATATCAGAATTAATGGGCGAGCCCCACATCTTGAATAACATTGTACTATGGCTGCATGATCACCGTTCGCCTCGAATGTTAAGACAATGATTAACCACAAGCACCCCCTGTTTGCTAGAAAATGTCGGGCAAACATGATAATGAGGACAAAGGTTGAGGATTATTGTTTTCAAGTTTCAATAAGCTATTCCAGTTCTCTACAATAGCAACGGTAATTCAGGGTTTATTGTTTATAAAGTTACGTCAAAGAGGACCTCAGATTATTTTGAAATATTCTTGATGTAAAAGAAAAGAAAAAAAAAAGAGAAAAAAAAACGCGGAAGACTTTGTTTATTTGGCTGAGGGACGCATTTGCCTTATTCTTGGCTGCTTAATTGTGACGCTTTAATTAACTCTACCTCAAAAAGGATTTTGGGCATTATTCTTCAAGATGCCCTTAGCCGTCCCAGAGTGCCGATTATGCATGAATGTATGGATGCTTTTGAGTAGAGCGCTTAGTTGTAAAGGTATCATTGCAGTCAATTCCATCAGCTTGAAAAGTTAACGTTTAGGCTTTACTTTTCCATAATAATTATAATTTCTCGAGTTCGGGCTTTGGATACCCTCGGTCTACAATGTAGACTTACTAGTATGTAAGAATACCCAAGTGATATAAACTTTATACTTTTAATTTTTTTATTCAATTGTACACGGTGGAATCAAACATTTAAGGAAACAATTGCAATGGAAAACTAATCACAAAACAAAGAAATTTACACACCAAATTAAACTTAAAAGGAAATAACAAACAGCACTTAATAATTAATTTCATAGATAAACTTTCTTCTTAACACAAAAGTCTCTCGCCTGAAGTCCCGCACATGCAGAGGCCTGTTGCCAAGCCTCAAGGAGCTTGACGTCCGAAGCTGGGCTCTCTCGCAAAACTAAACTTTAATCGCTGAATTTTCTACTTATAAAAGGATTGCCGCACGTGTCAGATTATAAGCGTTGGTTATATAGTTGCATGCACGCGCTAAACAATTTGCCGAGAGGCCATCTGTACCGATGCCTAAATATTCATTAACAAAAAAACTATTAACGATTAAATTAAACATTCATTAATGATTAATCCACCCTGTATTACTAATATATTATACACATCGATAATAATGATTATGTTGAAGGACGTGGCCGTCATCGGAGCCTTGAATCCTCCGTAGGGGGTGATGACCTTCACAAGCTGTCAAAGTCATTTTGCGTGGATGCAATCGAAATAATGTTTAGGAATCCTGGTTTGACTGCGTAATAAAATCAATTTCCGATGCTGAACGGTATGTGAAAAAAAAAAAAAAAATAGATTTGAGCACTATTCACAATACTTTTCAAAACTCGAAACCCCGGACACTGATTAACTAAACAATTAAGGCATTTAGCAACGGAGTATTTCTTTGCACCTATATATAGTGAAATGCGTACAATTGGCATATAGTTGCGAATGATAGAAGATGCATATCAAAAGACGAATACGCCTTTTGACAGACAAATCGCTTTAGGGTATACTTCTTGTGGGTTTTGCCTTGATGCATTGAATTTGAGAGCTTTACCAGTAAAATCTCGCATTTGCCTGGCGTTCGACATCATGCGAGTGCGATGTAAAAAAGCTACATAAACCAAGGACCAATCAGCGAAAAGAGATGCGCTGCCATGAGCGTATATATATATAAGTGCGAGTTCTTGTGTGCTGCCATCAAAGACAGCGTTTTTTGTCAGCATGGAAGCTTCAACAGCGGCTATCGAAGGTGCAGCAGATGAACAGCCCGTGAGTTTAATCAAAGACTGGTACATTGGTGTACTGATCTACATCTATATCATCAACATCATTGGCGTCCCTAGTAACATCCTTCTTATGGTGGCGTACATCAAGCACCCTGAGTTACAGAGTCCAACCAACATTCTCATCGTGAACCAAGGTTTTGCTGACCTCATGAGTCTCCTACTCATACAACTCTACGGCTGGCTGAACTACACAACAGCTGGATTGGAATTCACGATGCAGAACAAGTATTTATGCTTGTTTTGTGTATGTACTCTGTTCCTGGGCGCCTGGTCGTCACTCTTCAATCTCCTAGCCCTCAGCATCGACAGGATCACAGCAATCCAGTTTCCTTTCTTGTATGCTAGAGTGGTAAACGAGTTATTGGTGAAGAAGCTGCTTACCTTGCTGTGGATTTTTATGATCAGTTTGCTGAGTCTGCCCATCTTTGGTCTCAACACCTGGCGGCCTGGCATCCCTTGCACTTCATCGAACGTCTTACGCAAAGAGTACCTTGTCAACTTCTTTTTGCTGTCATCCTTTCTGGTACTTCTCACGGTGGCTGTCACCAATATCTGGATCTGCGGCATTGTCATCAACAAGCGCAGAGTTCAGCCGAGTGGCGAAGAGACCCAGCAGAACAAATCGCAGTTTAAACTCACCAAGATGATGCTGATTGTTGTTGGACTTTTCTACCTGTGTTGGTTACCGTATACTATAGTCACCCTTATCCTTGTAACCAGCCGCTCTTGGCTTTTCCCTGGCGGTGTCCCAGAAGGTGTTATGGTAATTAATGAGTTTTCTAAAGTTGTTGTAATTACAAACGGAGCCATAAATCCTGCTATTTATGCTTGGAAAAGCTCAACATTCAGAAGAGCTTTCAGGAAAACCCTCCACCTGCCTATTCAGGAGGTCTCCGTTGCATCTGGTGCTGGCCGAAATTTGTAGTTTCTTCCCAGTGAAGCAAATCTGATTTCAGAAATGCATACTGCAGTAGTTCCGCACCAACTTTGATTCCTACACAATGATGCCAGATCCATGAGATAAAGTCGTCCTTTGAAGGCCAACATTTTTCAACAGTTACCAAAAGTATACCTTTGATTTACATAAATCGCTTGCTCGATCGGGATGTCAACTCTTATATTAATTTCTACAGTTTGGCGGTGATCATAATCTAATCATAATTCACTCAGATGAATTGTATGATGTGTGATGTACATAAACAAGATTCGTGTCCATGTCGACGATGATTTGCAATTTGCCTCCTTTTAAACAATTTTAGTCATGTTTTTGTTTTCATTTGTTATCGTTATTCAATCCGAGTTGGAACACTGGTAGACATAACTCGGACCTGTTGACTCTTCTATTCACCTCGATCTGTATTATTGGCGATCCAGTTGTGTGTTGCGATTCTGTTAAAATTAAATGTACTTGATTTGATGTAATTTTTGAAAATTAACTCTAGCGTGTCCTTATATGCATTACTGGGTTTATGTTTGCCAGATACATCATTAGGGCAAAGGGAATAATTATCATATTTTTTTCTTCTTCTTTTCTTAAGAATTGAAATACGTATTCATATATAACTCTCAACTTGTGCCGGGGTGACATCAATATTATTAGCTGCTGATTGTTTGTCTTAGTTCTGATAAAAATAATAAAGTTTACAAAGAAATCATTGAGAAATGTTCAAAGTATTATCAATTCAGTCTTCTAAGCGATTGACTCTGCAGTTATAAATCGTTGTAGTTTATTGATCTGCGTTTGGAATAGTATATTTTGTTTTAGAGTACTATATATTTGTTTGGAGTGCTATATTTTTATTTCTGTCTGGAATGTTATAATTGTTTGTTTGTTTGCTTTTTTTTTTTTTTTTTTTTTTTTGCGCTTATCAACTATGGAAAAACTGGTACTTCATTCATTAAGCAACCAAATACATTGTGATCATAAGGTTTTTAATACTTGATCTTTTGACTGTCTTTTGATGCAGCTAGTTTATAAAAATTTAAAGCACGCACAGTAGATTTTATGGTGCAAAGAACAAAGACAGAAAACAAACGATAAAAATAATTACACCTACAAAAAACAGAATAAAAACAAGGCTATGCTATATGTTACATGCATGATTGAGAGAGAACCTGCGCTGAACTGGATATTACAAAATTGCATAATATCATACACATATGCACCAATTCAAATGAAACAATCAATTAATACGTAGTGAATTAATTAGAAAAAAGGCATGCTTAGATAATTATATTCAAAAGTTTATCTCTTGAATCACATAATTAGTTAATTTACCCTGTGCTATAAGTTAATCAAATATTTTATATTGACGACTCAAAATTATTAAACTAATTTGAAACCAAGCAGTCTGACAGAGCAACATTAGTTTCAAACTCAGTGCATAGCGCGGTTATGGAGTAAAGAACATTTTGTAACAATTTACGCAAGGTTAAAAAATCTCCATTACTTGTGAATAATTATACCTTTGAAACACCCTGTATAAAAGCCTCGTAAAATCCATCCTGCAATACGGCTGCGAAAGTTGGACGATGAAACTCGAAGACGAGAAGGGAATCGAAGATTTCGAAAAAGAGAGCTTCATGAAACTTCTTCGTATCTCGAACAGAGGTAAACGAACGAGTAGGCAAAAGAGGATGGTAAGACACTGGCTGGCTCACATGAACCACTGCTTGCGACTATAAAAAAAGAGGAAGCCCGCTTGGTTTGACCAAGCCACATGAAATTCATCTATAGAAGGTAAATCAAGCCGCTATAGAACCGAAGCGTAAAATGAAGTGCAGAAATAATTTATGCATCTCAGATCTATAACCAGATCGGACATGGAACAAGGGACCTCAACAATTGCTGATTACGTTGAATTCTCTTGTCAAATTGGCTTTGCAACCCCCAGTAAAAGCGCGTTTAGTCAGTCCACTATAAGTATGCTGATCATATTCCTATAGAAAGGTCATTTCTAAAATGCCAGAAATCAATTGCTATCGTACGAATCTGTAGTACATGCACCCAATTATTATGTCCGCCTTTGTTCTTCAGCTCAATTATAATGCAATAATTAGCTTACTTTGCAAATCAAATCTCTATCACATTTGAGAGCCAGAGAGGAAATACCAAAAGAAGCCCACATAACACAGATGTCTAATCACCACTCATTGTACCTTACTAAGATCTCAAAATTCGGTCAATCTTTTTTTCAACCTATCAATGATCACTGAGTCATGTTTGGCACTTCACAGACCCCGACACTCTCCCTTTTTTGCGATGTGATTTCCCTGAGCCTTTTTTCGGCTGCTCTCTTTCGCTTAATTTCACACATTAGCTAAAGTCGTGCCTTCGAAATTCTCATGTATCATGAGCTTATCTTGTGATGTACATTCAAAGGAATACTTCTTTAAGAACAAGCATGAATGATTCTCAAATCTTTTGAGAATGGGTTGTTTGACTTGCGTTAATGTGGCCTTGTCCTACGAATATGTCACTTACTTCAGACATCTTCCAATTTGGGCAGATAATAAACGAGGGTCATTAGCTCAGACATGAGTGAGGGCACCTCTAAGATGACTCACTTCCGACGATAGTGTTTTAACTTCAAAGTTAGGACTCAGCTGTGTTATAGCTAGCAGCTTGAGCTTGACATGCAGTATGCAATTCTTAATTATTAGCTATTGTATATTGGTCACTTCAACTAGCTACGGTATATCATTCACTACATATTTATAAACTGGTATAATTAATTTAAAAAGTCTTATAATTTTTAATTTCTCAACACTTGTCCACAGCTAATTGCTGGTGAAAAAAATTGAGAGTTTTAACACGTTGCAACTAACTATATATATATATTGAGAGCATCTTAACGCATTTCATGATTGACTCAGGCCATAAGTACTACTGCACTACAAGAATGTTAATCATGAATGTTACTCATAATAATTTGTCATGGACTCATTGCATGCATAATTGTGTGCATTTAAACTTTACATGTATATTAATTTTGTAACCCCTAGGGTGTAACCCGTTCATGCCTCATTGGTAATGGAACTACTGCTTATATCAAGTTATATTGTACTATGTCTCTTATACTCTTTCTAAAATAGTGTAATCTGCATAATTATACACATGCACTCTGAAATGAGATGATGTTTAAACCTATGCATATCGGCCTTTACTGACGTATCTATTTGGCGCCATAAATACATGTACCTTCCTCTTTTCTCATGTCAGCTCAATCAAAGGTAATTGTTTGAATTCGTATGTTACCACCAGTTGTTGCTATCCCTCGAAATGAAACATGACAATGAAGAAAATGGCATAAACATGTAAAAAATGTGTGAATGTCCAAATAAAGTTATAACCTAATTTAGCAAATAATTATCTTGCTGCAAAATGGTTAGTTTTGAAATCAAATTACATCAATGTGTAGATATAATATAGGCCAGTATTTTTATAATGCCATATTTGGTGTCAGATCAATTTTTACAAGATCTATGATATCGACGTTAAATTTTTCTAATGTTTATAATACGTAAAACACTATGAATTTCTTTTTGAGTTCATTATGGTTTCAATTTTTGTCCTCATTTGGTTCGTTTCCTCCTTCTTTCTTCCTCTAATTACTTCCCAAATATTTCCTGTTCACGTCTTTGACTGATTTCTTGTTTCTTGTTTCTTTTTTTTTCTTTTTTTTAAATTTTAATTTAAATTTTTATTTTGTGTGTGTTGGCTATGGTCCTCTTGAATCTATAATCATTACGCCCATTCCCCTTCGATTTGAGTTATCACCATTTGGCTGTTCCATCCAGCTATCCATTACGAAACCAATGATTTCATTCTTGCTTACATCTTGTCACTCACCGATGCCACGGCCTTGGGGTAAATCTATTTATCTAAATCTGTTTAATACTAGCCTTGAATTCTTAATTCACTTCTTGAAGTAGAGACACTGACATAGAGTCCTTTTATCGCGATTTTGGTTTGCTCTCTACCTGGCAACATCTGTTCGTAGGCTGTGTTACCAGAACTCAGTCTATAAAATTATTTGTATCGCTGATGTTCAAATTGAGAAATATGCATATAATTTATGTTATCACTGGAATATTTCATTATCTTTGTACTAGGTTGCAAAGTAGAAATCTTTGACTAAGCCTCAAATTATTCCAAGGGATCCATGCAATCAAGTCAGAAAACGGCTTCAACAGGAAGTAAAAACAGGAAGCAATAAGAAATGGTTTTTATTTTGACATGCAGCTGAAGGCCGTTGACCCAATGCTGCTCGGAATAACGAGGCACTCAATCGTACATTTCATCCGCCGCATTAGAATTACAAAAAAAGAAGTATCCTGTATTGAGATGCTGCCCATCTGGTGTGAGCTTACCATCCGTCTAAGTTACCAGATGTCTGACACTTCTCCAAACACCTTGAAAAACTGATTCACAAACGTATTATGAAGTTTGTTGAGGATAACAGCATTTTTTCTTCGCATCAATTTGGATTCCAAACGGGAAAAAAACACTTCCATGGCATTGATCTCTGCTGTTCACAAGATAGTTGAAGTGTTAGAGGAAGAACATGCATGTCGCTCTGGGTGTGTTGCTGGATTTCCAGAAGGCATTTGATACTGTTCAGCATAATATTTTACTCCGTAAATTGAACAAATATGGAATACGTGGTGCTCCACTTGATTTAATTACAAGCTACCTGAGTGGAAGACATCAAAGGGTTTTGTACAATGGTACATTGTCGGAATATAAATTAGTCACGTGTGGAGTTCTTCAGGGGTCTGTTTTGGGTCCTCTACTATTTTTATTATATATTAACGACGTCACTAATGTGTCACCTATTGTACACTTTGTGCTTTTTGCTGACGACACAAACGTGTTTATTTCTAATTCAGATGAACATGTTGCAGCCAGTAATATGAATCATGAACTCAAGAAACTAACTCTGTGGTTCAGAGCTAACAGACTGATGTTGAATACTTCTAAAACTAATTTCATTGCATTCTGTACGCGAAGAAAAGTGAGCAGTGATATCGCGCTTTTAATTGACGATGTCCCGATCAAGAGAGTGCAGTCTGCGGTCTTCCTGGGTGTGGTTTTGGATGAGAAACTCAGATGGAATTTTCATATTCAACGTGTGAGAAACAAAATTTTTCACACGATTGGAATATTTTCAAAACTCAAAAAAAAAAAAAAAAAATTCCCAGCAGGGTTCTTATTACTCTCTATTACTCGCTCGTGTTCCCAAACTTAACGTATGGCATTGAGGTATGGGAGCAGCTGGAGATGTATACATTAAACCTTTGTTTTCACTACAAAGAAAATTGTAAGAATAATTACGTTATCGCATTACAGAGCTCATTCTGACCCTATATTTACTGAACTCAAGATAGCTAAATTTAATGATATTTACACCGAAAAGGTAATTCTCTTTATATTTAAACTTGTAAATAATCGTCTGTCTCCTTTTTTAATAACATTTAATCAAAATAAGGTATATAACACCAGAACTGTCTATTCCTTTCAAGTTCCTCGTTATCATTTAAATGTGTCAAGACGTACATTACACTATAAAGGGGTTATCCTGTGGAATTCATTTCATCATTTATTTTGCGCAAATGTAACTGTAAGTACTTTTCAAAAGCAAATTAAAAATTTAGTTTCCGTTCTAGTTTTATGAAATATTTACGCATCTGTATTAATTAAGTTGCACTTTCTTTTTTCATAATAATTATATCTGTTGTTTTTAAATCAGGGCCCTATATACAAGTTTTGTATCCGGCTCTGATTGCTTCATTGTATTTCCTTTCATTTTTCTTTAAGCTCATCATGTACAATGTACACAATAATTATATTCTTTGAAGCAATAAACTATTATCTTATCTTATCTTATCACCTAACAGCTATCGTACTACATATGTATATCAGTGCTTAAAACGATTACTTAATCTCATTGATGACTGAGCACAACCATGAAACAATTACTGCTAAAAAACACTATAATGCAGATTCAAGCTACGCAGTCTCACAGCATCTGAGTATTACTACTAGTATGTAACTGCATCTTATACAATATTGCACGTAAGCCGACACACATTTAAATGAAGCTACATGTATGTACGTTTCACGAAGCTACCTCTTCACCATTGACAACTTGGCGAACTCTCTCTCCTATCTCTGAGCTCTGATTGAATGAGGCTCTCATACGCGATAACCTTGCATTTCGTGGAGATCTGGATTTTGAATTAACTGTTAATACCGCGAGTGTTCCAGTTTCCTTGTGTAGCTTTGCCAAAGAGCTCCATTATCAGCTCTTTGGTTATTATTGGTCTCATTATCAGCGATTGCCATAATACGGACCTTGGCACAAAGTATTATATTAATTATGCTTAAAATGTTGCCTGCCATTGAGGCCTTATTACTGTGGGTTTCTTGTATACAAATCTGTATATTCATAATTATGCTCCACATATATATCGCCTAAAGTGTTATCCATATACATGTATAATTCTGAATATCTGATGATCGGAGTGTTATATAATTATGTAATGAAAGGTAGGCGAAAGCCGCATAAAGTGGTTTTTTTTTTTAACTTCATGCATGCAGTAACATAAATATTAAAAATATGCAAAACGCACGACATAACAGGCAATATAATAAGAGTAAAACAGAAAAGAAAAAAATAATGGCCAGCATAAATAGGAATGAAGTGACAGAGATGATCAGTGATAAAAACCTTGACAACAAGTCGATGTCCATGTGCAGAATTGATCGACATTAATTGTGTATTCCATAGTCTCACAATGCGATTAAAATACGCTGTATGATGATCTAAGTTCTAAGACATTCCGTGCGGACAGTTTGTGCAGATAAAAATTCATCATTTGTAGAACGGAAGTCACGTGACGAGTTGGTAAAAACATGGTTGGTCTTAACATATATGTTTAAGTTATTTTCCTCGCGAAAATGGCCTTAAATTTATAAATATTATAGGTATTTTTGTGAACCTTATATTACCGGGTATACCATATAATTATACAAGATATTCACTTATGACCGATATATACCACAACTTCGCGAAATATACACCCTGTACTATCGCTTATTTCTAGCCCGAATAATAGCTTAATTATGATTTGCCCAACAGGAGCAGGGGGGTCGGAAAATGTCTTTCGCCTTTGCTATGATCGGACATCTTTGTTGTTTACGAAATGAAAGCGTCAGTATTGCGCATACGCGATGCACTCTGACTGACCTATTTATTGTTTCAGGATGAGAAACCATGGTAGATATCCTAGAAGACCGCTTCTTAAAATAAGAAATATAGCGAAATTTTATTTTATTATTATTATTATTATTATTATTATTATTATTATTATTATTATTATTATTATTATTATTATTATTATTATTATTATTATTATTATTATTATTGTTTTTTTTTTTTTTTTTTTTTTTGCGCCTGACTGGTGGCAAAACGATTATTTTATCTAATTCTGAAAAAAAATATCCAGGGGTTTAGTCGCAGGACACGCTGATATGACGAGGCCCATTGTAAAAGATGGGAACTTGATGTTTCATGACTTGGTCTGACGTCACGCCTAATTAGCATTTTATCTCCCACAAAATCGTTAGCGAGGATATTTCTTGTGTGAACCAGGCATAGGAATCATCTTTGGTGCATCAAATAACAACTCAAAGTCCATATTTAACAAGTTCTCCTTCCCTTTAAATGTGAAAATTGTCTCGATCGATTATTTGATTCCGGAATCTCTAGAACATCTCCTCCCTGTGTCTTAATTACCCCTTAATGTAACAAGCGATAGGAGTCGTGCCCATCGAAAGGAAAAGGTCAAGAAAACATTTTCAATGATGTAGAAAGAGAGTGAAAAAAAAAAAGGTTTTCATGAGATATATGCACAAGTGGTACGTATACAAGTACAACATATTCATATAAGAAAGAACGAAAAGAAAAAAAAAAATACAAAACAAACAAACAAAGAATCAAACACACAAGAAGACACTCAGACCGACATGTCATCAAGTGATGAACAGCTCTAGTATAAAACTCTAACGAATTTAAGAGGGAATTGACCTCCTCCTTCGTCCACCCATTAGTGATAAATCCGCTGCTATCTCGCAGACGGATAAGATCCCTTAATAAGCCACCTAATTGTTTGGTGGCGTCATCAATAGAACAATTTGAGCGGAAAAAAAAGAAATCCCCACTAAGGAGTCGGTGCTTTGGTATTCCGTGCTTTGTGCATAAATGAACAATATTAGAACTCAGGACGGACGGAGGAACTCCTACTGATCGCTGAGTTAAAAGAAGTGCGTGTACATAAACTTTCGGTCTTAAGTTTAGTGCGTAGAAACTTCCCAAAACTAATAAATATTTGATCACTAAAAAGTGCATCATAGCATATTACATTAAGAATATGACAATGTGTGCGTCTAGGTAAATTTAAAAGCCGTCAAAGATACTTCCTCCAATACAAATGCATAGCTTCAAAATTGATACTATTAAGCCGTCAGAGTTGGCAGCCATACAATGGCATACAATACGTCTTAAATAAGCGATATTTAACATCCAAATCAAGACATGGAAATATAATGCATAACGAGTTACACTACATGACCATATCCCTGATGCTTCTCTTGACACGAAGACTATCAGCGTCTACACCGACATGGTTACTGAGATGATCGGCATGGTGCACGAAATATCAGTAGCTTCTCCCATGCAAGAGATGGAAACAGGGATATGGCCATGTCTATCATATGCGACCAATTGACTCTTGGAGGTATTAAACTTTATATCGAGCTTGCTAGCAACAATTTCACTTTCCTTGAGCATAAGCCGCAGATCATATTTTGTTGGCGCAAGCAGGGTTAATTCGTCTGCATAGCTGACTTAAATGAGTTTTAAAGTCTGGAGCACTGGAAACACTGACGCCATGCCTGTCTCTCTGCTTTCACAATACTTCCCCTGGTTATCTGACAAATAATTGACACACAGAACAAACAGAAGTGGATCATTGATCGATGCTTGCGGGATATACCACTTGATCCAGACATAGTGCCTCTCCAAAATGCTTGAATAGCCAGGACATCGCCCCTTCTGACTGCTTTTTTTATCTGGTCCCCCTGTGACGCCATACATTTTAATTTCAACAGTAGCCTCTGATGGGGGACTTTATCGGAGATAAGATTGTATATTTCTAAGTGATATATTAACTACTTGTATTGGTAATTATTGCCATCGGGAATCAATAATTGGTGATCGTAATGCCTTTTCAAAACATAAAGCACTCAATTTTGGACTGCTTCATGCCTCTATTGAGAGGGTTTAATCTGTTGGCATAATTGGATAAATTAATCTCGAATACATAGGAAGATGCCATGAAACATCAATCCTACTATAGGCTATTATAAAGGAGTTATCATAGTCTGTTTGGTGGTTATATGTCAGCACTATTATGTCGCAACACATGAACACATTATTTTGCAGATCATTTGCAACTTTTGACACCTTCTTCCCTCATCATTCCCAGCCAACAGCTTAAAAATAACAACTTTCCATTGCCGTCGACCGATATATGAGAGACCCAAGGTCAGAAAGAGCTGACTGAGACGTTCATATATTATATTGATGGCTGTTGAATTAATGATTCTTGCATCTTTACAATCTTCTAGACTACGGGGATGGGGGGGGGGCACGGAAGAAGGAAAGAAGACACACCATCGATTTTAAGAATGGGCTGTAGGCATGATGAAGAGAGAAGATCGAAAGCTTCATGGGGGTGGGCTGATCTTCTAGCGACATTTCCGCTTCAGCCCTGATTCACCACAAGAGATCAAGTCAATATTTTTATTTCCAAGATTGTACAAAATATTATGAACAAGGACAAAATGCGTTATGATATCAGGCAAAGCGCAGACAAAATGTGCGCTATGAATACGGGAAAGAAGTCCATTATGATTTCTTCATCAACCGTTACATGTCACGAGTTCCACAGGTCATTACTTGGGATTCCATCATTCCAATCGTCGATCTTCGATCGTCGATCTACATTCTACAGCGTACCACCCACAGGCAAATATCTGCTGGGAAGACTTTACCCTTCTTCGAACTGAAAGCCACTCGTTTAGACTCAAATAACTGCACGCGGACCATTTATTTTCAGTCTATCACGAGTTTTACTGGGCCTACGATCAATTCCCATAAAAAAAATGTGGATTTGCTCCAGCTGAAATAAGTTTTTTTAACATCGGGCTTTGATGTCAGGATAAGTTGTCTCTCCTCCTACAGGTGCTCATCCGCCCAAGCAACAATGCCTGCATCACTTGTGTTTTCGGGGCTTACTCCAGCCGCACCTGGGTTGGTGCCGATTTTAAATGGCGTTTATTGGTATTTCAAACTATGAATGAAGTGTACATGACTCGAACTTTGTGAAGGAGGGTGGAGGCATTGATGGCCTATTGGCGAAGGTTCTTAAAATTATGCCCAGAATGAAGTTAGCTCGGTTGATTATTCAGTAGATGTGGTTGGAGGAAAATTAGTGTAAGGCTATTAACAATCACAGTACATGCATATAATTATCAGATATTGAATATCTGATAATTTTATGCATGTACTGCATAATAATACATATCTTTATTCATACACACAAGTGGTATAAAATGAACAGAAAAATAAAAAATAAAATAAAAAATAAAAATAAAAATAAATCAGAAAATCAGAAAATCAAAATCAAAAATCAAAAATCAAAAGAAAAAGAAAAATCAAACAAACAAAACAAAAATCAGTAAAACTCATAGACACTCTTACATGTAATCACATGGTGCATATATAATCCACAATATCGGAGAAGTGCTGGTGCTCAGTTGGCGAATTATGGGTGTCTCTTAATAATATAAAATCGTGTAGTGCTGAGGCATAAATGAGGTGACCAGCACTAGGCTCATAACGAACTCGAGAGAGCAGTGCTGGGAGTGTAGTGACATGTAACATGTGAGTATTAATGCCGTATTTTGTGCTGATGAAGTGCAAACTCCGTGAAACGTTTGATTCGCTTCTGCGAAGTGCAAGTTCTGCGCAAGTGCGAGTGCAAGTGTTAAAACTAAATAAGGCTTTATAATAAAACTTCAAGAAGCGCCTGTGCAACTGAACATCAACAGGGTGATCTTTTACAATAAGTGGTAAGAGGTGACAATGTGTGCGTGACTTTAGTTCAAATAAAAGACGTAGTGATTTTCTCCATGCAATATAAAAACGATCACAAGAATTGCTTGAATAGTCCCATAGCGGCGAGCCGTATAAGGACATGCAGTGCGGTTTAAACAAGTGATATTTAACATCAAGATTAGCAAAGTGAAAAGTACGAAACAAAACATATATGACATTCAGTTAATTCAGACGCTTTCTGTATATGCCACACCCGAACTTATTTCCCAGTACAGTGTATTTTGTATTGTTTTCAAATGTTCCAGAAATCTTTCAGGAAGTATTGTCGAAATAGATTTTTTTTTTTAATATGTTCAAATAACATCCGGCTTATAGAAGCTAGTCCGCTATATTTCAAGATATGTCAACCCCTACTTCACAAAAATGATCGTCCGTGGATGTCAGATGAAGATTTGCATAAATATATGCTTGCAATTGAAGCTTACGAACTTTTAAAAGTAGCAAATTTGCATAGAATCGCACTGCAACGCAACGGACATCGAATATTACGTGTAGGACAATGGCAAGAGGGCGTCAACCAGACCTTGAAGGCACTTCCCATATCATGATACAAAGCCAGAATTGAAAACCCGAAATCGAAAACAATGATAAAGATTGGAGACCTGCTCGCTCAGGACACTATACGCATTTAAAAACTGATGATCGTGGGTGCTGCAACGACCTGAAAAACTATTCATTCCGACAAAGCCACAGTGCTCTCAAAGACACACTGACGACTCCTACGCGCAACGGTATAATCCAATGAAGCAAAGAGGGCCATTACAAGACAAAAGGCTAGGAAGTCACCAATAACGTCACTCTGCCAGAAGATTCGGGGAAGTTAAGAAATGGCCAAAGTCACAAGCGCAGTCACTTTTACCACTCCGACAAAACAAATGTTTCCGACGAAATATATTGCCACCGGCGTTATGATTGTGAATTACAATTGTAATTCTTCGGTGACTCTGCAGTGCTGCCCAACTGCGTAACAAGGCCGGGCGCTGTGTAATACTGTCTATGGTGGTATGCAGGATAAAGAACCCTTGGGATTTATCGATAAGAGTAGGGGAAAACCCCGGTCCCGGGCCTTCTGTTCTGGCGCCCGTATCACCCGAACGGGTTGGGTGGAGCCGTAAAACCCCAATTACTCACTCACTCACTCACTCCGACGAAATATTAGAGCCTACACCCAGAAGTCTAATTCAATCCAGCAAGATTGAATTCAGCTTATATGCTAACTGAAGCCCACTACAAAAGTGTTCTTGTCAAACAAGAGCAAGCAGGGCTCTTGACTCATGCAGGGGGTTGACTCAGGAGGGAATTGAGTGAGATTGAGCGATTGAGTGAGTTACATCTTGTGAAACTATTGACTAGTGTACCAATAATTAGTGCATTGCATTGATCTGCCATTGAATTATAATAACATATCTTTTAGGTGCTATGGAGACCAGATTAAAGGAAAATTCAGAGCAACAATAAGAACTACTATTGATGATAACCAAACCAGTGAAAATACCCAACCAATACAGTGATTCACTCACAGTTTCAGAATTCCCAGAATTATAAACAGCATTTTCGACGGAGTTCACCAAGAACACACCATTTCTAGCTGTATACTTGTTTACAGACGCAATTGAATGAATTGACCCCACACAGCTTATCGTATACACCGCTATATTAATGTGAGACTTCGTAAATAGGGTCGACATTCCATCAGAG
Organism: Capitella teleta; assembly: GCA_000328365.1. Lineage (NCBI taxonomy): Eukaryota > Metazoa > Annelida > Polychaeta > Capitellidae > Capitella > Capitella teleta. Next base: position 216,440 of record KB294061.1, on the reverse strand, counting down.
CGAGCATAATGATAACCATTGAAGGCCTATGATTGGCAGGTCATCAATGATGAATATGCAATCTCATGATTGCCAGGCAGGCTGATTACTACTATATACAAAGTCTGCAAAGCCTGCAATCATGTGTTCTCGGTTGCACACCTTCATACACCTGCTCATTGGTGTGGATCGGATGCATTATTCATAAGAGACCCGCCTCTCAATGACAGTAGGCTTTCGAACGCAGAGTGAGGCACCGACACGCCGCAGATACCTGTTTGCAAGTTACTCTACGCAGCTAAGCGAGTGCATCTGGAGTTGGTTGAGAGGCAGTGTGCTTGCTGTTGAATGTTGATGTTGCTGTTGTGAGATCTGTGTGCTGGAGGAGTACTTTGATCGGATAACACCGCTATGTATAGTGGATCCCATACCGTAACCGCAGTCAGCGAAAAGGTGGGGTATATACCTTGTCATAATTTAGAATCCCTATCAATAATCATTGTATTTATTCTATTAGCTACTATTTGGAGCCGTATTTGTAGCCGATGAAAACAAACAATATGAGCAGTTCGAAATGATCAACATGATTGCCCATGTTGCTGATGCATGATCGATATCCAATATTGTAGCGAAATGAATCGTAGAAACCATTAAGGAATGGATCAATGTCTGATCCATCTTTTTTTCGGTGCCAGGTATTCTCCGCCACCGCTCAACCACACACAGAGCCCATCACCTGAATGCTCTTGCAATTACGCGCGCGTGTCTGTGAGAGTCTGTTACGATGATATGCAGCGCAGACGAGCGTCAAACCATTACTCAGTATTCGTTCTTTGTGAATAACTTTTGCTCTTTCCCACGTGTTGTCTGTACATAATAATTGCCAATACGGATATGCGTCAGTTTTCTTTTGACATTAAATACGCGTTGTCAATCTCATGTCGGTTGAATCGCAGCTTGTGTTGCTTCCTTTGATAGCCGAGTTTTATTGATCATTAGGCCAACCATGATGTGAGGCTGTTGCCCATTTTGTCCGCGCAAAAGCCACAAACCTGACGCTCTCTTTGCAACAAACGACTGGCTACTGAGACTTACTATATGTTCCTCGGCCCAATGATAACAGCCGGAGCAAAGTTAAGCAACTTGCTCTGGATTCCACCCACGCAAATGAATCGATAAGAATTCTGCAATTGATACAGCGGCGGTTGTCAGTTCTTTGTTGTGTTGGCCATTACACGTGTCACTCGATCGATTTGCTTACAACAGGCATTCCACCTGCACGGTCATAAAATTGCAACAATCCTCTTCTCTTAATTCAAAGCATGTTCATAATTTATTCACAACTACCCCAAACTGTTAATGCTCTGTGGATATACCTTTGGGTTCATTCATTACATCAGTACTGCTGGAATATCATTTGAATGAGGAATTCAACTGATAGGCGTATATATTCTTATGGCAGTATCAGTTTCTGGACAAGCCATGTCTGGATGCCGCTATATAATTTTGAGTATCATGTATAATTTATCAGGTTTCCTAAATTACGTTACATGCAACGTTGATTCTCTCCCATATTCCAGGGGCTATGTGAGAACCAAACCTCACATTCAGGGGCCATTGTAGCAATAATTCATCGTACAATAATCTTCCAGGTGTTTCACACTTCAATAGGGAAAAATAATGGAAACAAGCAGTTTGACAGTACGACAGTGGATCTCATCTGCTGTATGAGGAGACGAACTCTTATTCCACAATTTTGCAACTATACAGCCAATGTGCCATTTAAAGGTTATCAAAGGTAGTTATAGCTAATAAAGCAATATTTTGGTTTTCAAAACAAAAAGTGGTATTTCTTGGAAAAGGAGATTAATTGTGCGGTATTTGAATTGGTCTAAATTTAGATTCCAGAAATTACCCTTCTATCGGCAATCCCCGTTTGCGTTGAGACAATAACTTGCTTATGTGAACCACGACTTAGCATTCTATGAAATAAGCTTAATATGACCACTGTTGATGATCATATTCTGTGTATTAGTTCCACAAGATGAAACCGACGATCATCCTGAATCCTCGGTTACATAACGGTCTCATTGGCTCCACGGGCGAAACATAAAAGTGGCCAGTGCTCAGACTTTAGAAGACTCATCAGCATACCTATTATTGCATCGAAGAGTGAGAATATAATGATTTTTTTCACTCTGAGTATAGAGGGCCTGCAAGTTGCAGATTAAAAGCGTAAAATTTGAAAACCGCTCAAGAAAGTCAGCATATATTCGTTTCCTCGCCTCATTAAATATATAAAACAGTAAATATTGCGTCGCTAAAGTTAAAACAAGCTTTGTTAAAGGTGTAATTAATCATAATATTGATTTATGCTTCTTCTGAAACAAGAATCATAACGCTCAGTCTTCTAGATCCGGAGCACTGGTCATTTCAAGTTTCGCCCAAGCAGCCAATGAGACCGAACCGCGTCCGAGCATTTGGGGTCGAATACGGCCGGATTTATCTATGTATATATCATGAAACAATACTCAATTAAGTGTCAGATTTATCATCTATTTATAACCCGTTTACGATATCGCCAGGTTTGTTATGATTCTTATAGAAAACAGTACCTCGAGTAACACAACGAGGTAAACCTCTACTTTCGCCCCGTTTTACCGCTCAGAAGAAAAAATGAGTAAATCTTATAATCATGCAGCGTTACGTATTATTCGGATAATAGTACATTAATGCAATCGTAAAAATTGACAAATCGGTTGGCTGATAGCACTAAAAATGTCTGGAGCATTATATAAGGAACTTAACAAAGGCTTTCAAATTTGAAAATATCGATGCATGGCCTCTTTTGTGAACTGGAAGGGGTTTAATGCGTGTTGGATACATTGGTGATAGAACACCCGTGGAAAGTGCAGACCTTCTTTAATGTTCTTTAGCCCTGCTTGGTGTGGTGATGTATGCAGCAGAGATTACCTCATTGGTTCAAGAGTAAGACAGCAAAGGAGACCGGATGTGACTTATGGTCATAACCCCTTGACCCCTTGTGGTCTTTAAGTATGCAAATGGGCCAGGGTGTATGATAATTAGAAGGAATTGTGGCGTTGCACGTACAGTATAAGTGGGATCATAAACTGATGACCCTTCTTGGAAATTTTCTAACGTCCTGCATTTGGAGTAAACGCTGTATATGGCTATAACATATGCCATGTTTGGTTTATAATTGGAAGCTGGCGCATATTGAAATCATGCTGAATGAAAGCATGCAATGAGGAATAACACTTCGTGCTCAAACAACCAATAGCAATTGTTTTGTTCTGGTATTTGACCAAATCTTACAGGTAAATAATGATATGTTTATATTTATACTGTACAATTATCATCCCATTAAAACCTGCCAGGTGTATAGCTTCCGTGCTAGCAGCTATTGTGTCAATGCATTACAAAAGTTTCTTTTTACTCAATACTAATACCCAAAAAAATTCCACATAAATTTGATGTGTGTACATTACATGAAGAGTCAAAGAGCTACACGTACTTGAATTTACAGACTATAAGAGTTGAGAGAGCGGGAATTGAATCAAAAGAGGTGAAACTTCTCTGAGAAATACAACGAGAATAAGACGAAGAGCCTAGATCATTTTAGGATGCAGTAATGGGACACACACCGCAGTACAGCCCAAAATACATAACTAGTCGACAAAAGTGAAGGGGTGGGGGGGGGCAGGCCTGGGTCTACACAAGATGAGTTGTGTTGGTGGACCCGTGCTTTGAACTCACATCACCTTGTCTAGATCTCATATTGCCTTGCTCTGTCTGCCATGATTATCTGGCTAAATTTATGGCAATTACTAGTAATAATTTATTAGCCTAGTTAGGGAGGTTCACCCAAAAATTCCAGATTGAACTCTACTGGGTAATGCGAAGACTGAAATATTAATCAAATTATGACATGATGATTAGGCCCACGCCATATAAATTGCTATTGCGTTAATAATGGCACGCAGTGAAGGATGACGAACGAGCCTCGTTTGTTAGACTCAGATAATCGGCGGTGATCAGATGCAATGTCTGCGAGTGTAATCCCTGATGTTGGCAGCCAAATGGATCTGTAAAGAGAATTCCGCTCACGCCCTGAAACAGATATCTCTGCGAATGTTCAACCTACGGACAACTTTGCTGCAGAACTCTGCATCTGATCATTAATATCAAATGTAAACTCCCCTGTTTATAATACCTTTGCACTCTTATTGATAATTATGACGATTGAAGAACAAGCGAATTGAATGTGGCTATCTCTATCTGTTTCCCTGTTGACTCATTTACTGATTCACAAATTATTAAGTCGCAAACCATCGTATGTAAACCAACTTATCAAACAATATTATTATGAGCTGTCAAACGTTATAATTCCGCGTATTACGTGATAATAATATAATTTGACATAAGCTTAGCTCTATACTACTACTTGGCTGTATTATAAAGTCCCCGTAGTCCCACACGGCTATAAAGAAGGACTACACTCTCTGCCTGCAATCAGGACCGCTCGGTCGTTGGACAAATTTTTAGAGAGAGAAAACAGTTTTTTTATGACAGAAGTCGGAGTGCATGTGCTAATTAATCCAGCCCATGGATCCCTCGCCCCACATAATTTTTATTGTCTTGGGAATCTGTTTGGCATTAAATATGAATCAAGAGTCTGGAATTGAAACCGCGCACTACCAACAGCTAAGTAGGCTTGTTCAGTTGCAGTTAACAGCTTAGTATGCACCATAACGGCCAGACTGAGAGCAGCTCTAATTGAGACAACGGAGACTCTCGGGTAAGTAATTTAATTTCCATAAGGTTATGTCAAGTTGGAAAATTGTTACCATTTATCTATATTGATCTCTTGTTTTGGCTATCATGTACGCACACCAGTATCTTTATGACCTATAACACTCCATACTTCTGTTTCCTTGGGTATATACCGTATACATGTATAGGATTATAGGCACTGCAAACTGGTGAAATTAATCTTATACAATTTCATATGTTATAGTTTAAAGAAATTGAACGATACACAATGATGAATTGAGTCATAAAAGTATTCGACCTTCCAATTTTGAATGCTGCAACCTAAAGTTATCAAACTCCCCAAAAAACGCATGTTAAAATGAAAAAAATCAGCATATTATTATGATATCCCTCTTTAATTGTGCTCTGAGAAGAAGTGCACTGATCAATTTTGTCCAGAAGAAAGCATATTCAATTAGATACAGGCGCACACTTAGGGATTAACTTCCATCAAAGTATTTTTAGGATCTCTCATGACAAATATTATCAACATCTAGAAATAAGTTCAAACTCAGTCAAATTAATATTCAAAACTGCTGTTTAACAATTATATTATCAAGTGCATTATCAATGATTGAGGTAATTGAGCTTCTTCTTTTTTTAATGCCATTTCAAAATCTTGCAATTTTATTTAACGTTTATTTCTGAGGGCTTATAGCCAATTTTGCATTTATTTAGTTCATAATTATGGTATTTTCGTTTGTATCCCGCGCAATTTTTACTACAATATTATGTCAAAATTGATGCTTTAATTTGTTGATGGGACATCCTTAGTTAAGCGTGTACCTTCATTGGTGGCTCTCTCTGGCACATGCTATATATTCAATGATTATAATAGTTATGTATAATAATAATAATAATAATAATAATAATAATAATAATAATAATAATAATAATAATAATAATAATAATAATAATAATAATAATAATAATAATAATAATAATAATAATAATAATAATAATAATAATAATAATAATAATAATAATAACAATAACAATAAATTTTGGTATGTACGCTCCATAATTGTTATCGAAAAATCTTGTTCGATTTAGCGCTGTCATGCACATATCATATTCATTAACTCTACATTCTCATTAGCTTTAGGGGTACATTTTTAATAACGCATTTCGGCTCAGTGGAGCTCTATTTTAAAGTAATATTACTCTGCACAGCAATCGAAACGTGATCAAAGGACTCGCCAAACACGTGTCTCTTGAGAGGTACGGAAGAAGTGCTTGTACATGTGAGGATGATTTACCCTCTCTCGTTTTGCTCGTTTTTGCGAAGAGTTCACTCAGACGAAGAGCAATGCAATATGCACTTGGCATAACAATAGCGAAATACATATTGAACATGCAGAGTAAGGTTGCACGAATTTTAATTCAAGATTACTTTTGCTGCTTTGTGAAGGGAAAAGTAAGCAATGAAAAGCAGTCATACATGTCGCGAACAAAGCGTGGGCCAAAATGCTGCTAAGTCAAAATCGCGTGATACGGACCCCAGATCTTGTTCCAGAAGTAATAAAATAGAGTGAATTCGCCACGCAACGTAAAAGTACTTTGCTGAATTGCATGACCGCTCAACCACTTGTTCAAAGAGATAGCATTGTGGTGGACACAAGCGTCGATTTGTTATAGCATGTAACGTAGTTAACCGAGCAATAGAAAAGTTTGTGCTCACTGCAGGTCACAATATTGTTAAAATTAATAGCTTCCAGCTGTTCGAAGAAAACGAAGAACGGGATTAGGCTTTTTTGTGGGTTTCATAGAAGAAAAACTTCTTTGTCTTTCATACGCTGTATGTTGGTTGAAATGGAGAAGCAGGTCATTGTGACTCTAATACTTCCATCAAAGTGGTCTCGCCTTTAAATTACACACCAACTGAAACACCTTCGCCAATAAATCCAGATTGATAGGCCATGACCGCGTGTAATCATTGTGACCAATAACATTGTTTTGAGATGGGTGAGGGAATTTTATGCTTGAGACCTGCGTTAAAGACTGACGTAATTGCAACAACAGACGACTGCTGGGTATAAACGAGTGCGTTTCAACCTGTCGACAATCAGGTAAAAGATTCACCTGGAAACGATATTGTGTTTTACGTACCCCTACTTATGCCCTTTTGTTTATAGCTTCGGCGCAGTGGCCTTGTGCCTGATTAGCAAACGGCAAAACAAATTGTGAAACTATCTGGTGCATATAAAAGGCAAAGTGCCACGAGCCCATGGTGCATTGAACACTTGATTGAAGTCATCCTTATGCACCCAATATAAATTTTGGTTGCTAACAATGGCTAACGTGGTTTTTTAGGCATTTAATGTTGCTCACATTATTGCAATCGGAACATCCGAAGTTATAAGAGATGAATGCATAGAACTAATAGTTATAATAGTACTAACTGCTTATTGGGGTTACTTGGCCGGTCAGAATTGAAGCCAGATGGGGAACTAAATTTTAAGTGATGTTCTATTGACTCATAGCACCAATTGATAGCATTCCGTGCCAAAAACACCATGCCTGGATGCAAGCGTAAGGAAATAATGCATTCCGAATATCGGGGTTAGCATTGCGCCTATGGGAGAATGGCTTCCATTGCGAAGTATAGGAGGCAAACGTCAGCTGATGGCTTGGTTTGGCTGATGGCTGATTGGTTCCGTTCCTCTCGTGAAGCTATCGATTTCAGCCAATCAGAGCAGAGCATCTTCGCCATAAAAGGACATCTTTGTTGTTTACGAAACGAAAGCGCATGCGTGGTGCACTCTGGCTGACCTTTTTACTGTTTCAGGATGAGAAACATGGTAGGTGTCCTAGAAAATCGCTTGTTAAAATAAGAAAAATAGCGAAAAAAAAAATTTTTCGCGCCTGACTGGTGGCAAAATGATTATTCTATCTATTTCCGAAAAGAAAATAAAAAAATATCCAAGGGTTTAGTCGCAGGACACGCTGATATGACGAGGCCCATTGTAACAGATGGGGAACTCGGTGTTTCATCACAGCTGCTGACGTCACGCCTAGTTAGCAATATATCGCCCGCGAAATCGTTAGCGATGATATTCCTTGTGTG
>KB294061.1:145334-207993 GCA_000328365.1 Capitella teleta | reverse complement strand
TCAATCTCATCGAAAGCCTCCGCGGCTGCATTAGTAGAGTCGCCAGCATAATGTAAGTGTGCTCAAATTAATAATAAAAATAGAAATAAACTTATAATATTTAGATCTATATCAAAATTGAATGCGACTAGATCTTTCGCTTTTATATGCATGAGTGACGTAACCATGGTTATTTTTATCTCCAGTCGTATATCATTGGATGGTTATCCCAAACTTTGTCTAACCTGTTCTTGAATGAGTTTACACTCAGCGTTTTCGACCTATTCAGGCAAAGAGTTCCAATCGTTGATACCCCTGTGAGAGACAGATCTCCTCCTCTTCTCTGTACTTGAGCTATAATGTATGTATCCACTTTACGCAACATTGAAAAATCTCCATGTACTATGAATAGACTTATGAATCACCCTTATAAACTATTATCGGAGTGTAGTATGATATCCCACAACCACCCTGCTTGCATGGATGCTGGGCTCTCTATACTTAGGTCAGATATTCTAATGTGGACCACAACCTAGATCTATAGCAATTGAGATTCGCAATTTTTGTTCTGCGATTTTCCATCCGGGAAATGAAGCAAGATGTGATCCAAAGATCTCGCACGTTCTTACATTATTTAGCGCATGTCTCAGTTGTCCATTGACACCGATATTTGTGTGTTGCTGGGGCATGTTGCAGGTCAGATGTACGCGCATTATATTGCACCCCCACCATATGGCATGGCGCAATTGCTCAGGAACCGAAATGACGAATGAGAAGATAAAAAGCTGAATGTCAGGATGAAACATAAGTGCTGAGTGCTGACCCACGCCTTTATGCGTTTTTACTTGGCCCCCTGAGGAAACGGATGTTCTGGTTAAATCCCGACCGCACACAAGGGGATTTGACTATAATATTGTGGATGCCGTTCATAAGGCTGACCATGTAAGAATGGAGTCTATTTTTTACTTCTTTTCTGCTTGTATTCATGTTTGAAATCACAAAGACCTGTCCAAATGATATTGAAAGTCATGAATGCAATTGTACACACACACAAATGTGTAAATTATGTTACCGACTATTATGACTTAATGGTATACAATTTGGCCTTCATGAAATTTTACTTTCAAATTTTTAAATCAAAACATTAATTCCCAGCTTTCGCACAACAAAGTGCAGACAAAAATAATAAGTTCAAAACGCAATAATTCACCACACGAGAATCAAATCGAATTAAAATTATAAATAGGAAAAAAAAAAAAACAGAGAAGAGTAAACAGAATGTAGAATTTGCTTTCAAATAATTACAATGTTTTGTTGGTTTCCGTTTGTTTGAGATGAAGCGTGAAACACAAAACCCATTAAAAAAATCAGGGCTAAAAGAGACCTAACTTCAGTGTCCCTGCGCCAAATCATAGCGTTCATTGCCCCGGCTAACATACCCTGTTAGGCTCTTTCCCTCTATTTTCTAGTTATATTATATGGGTTACCCTAACACATCAAACAAGTCTCTCATCATTGTCTTTGCCACACAAACCAGGCCAACATCCAGCAACATGCGACCATTATGATTCTCTGTTGCGTCCATGTCAACGAGTCGCTCAATACACTTGTTCCTCACAACGCATTTGATACCGTTATGAATCAACAACTGTGCAGAGTAATCTCCATGCTGAGCATCCTCTACTAGACTTTTCCTCAAAATCGACTGGGGTACTAGCAAACTTTGGTTTACGAGGAAGCAAAAGCACAACATAATTATCTGCAATATATACGTAAGTTTAAGCTTAGGTACAAGTAAATGTAAGAGCTAACCTATAGTTTAATTCCTTTCAGTAGTACACAACTGAAAAGGAAATCGACATGCCGCAATGTTTACCAAGTTTCAAACACATTCCGTCTATCTTATTATATTGGACACAATTTTGTCTTGACCGTCAAAATCTTTAATTGCTTACCAAAACATCGACTTCAAACACAATATTGAAATAATTGCTTGCACACAGCCCGAAGGCAACCAAGTCCTAACCACAGTACCAACGTCAGCATAATACACTATTTCCTTGTGATAACATTGTTTTTTTTTTATCATCCCTGGCCAAACTATTCAGAGAACCAGGAAGCTAAACGGCCATGATAAACATTGTGAATGGTCCGAAGAAATGTCAAAACTGTATAAACACAGAGATGATTCATCGCTATGAATCATGATCAATCTCCTTTTGAGTCCCAAAGAAGTATTACATTAAAAAATCATTGTTTGACCACGTGTTAGTTTTCTAGAGTTACTTGCAAAAATTACCTTACAATTTTCTCCTGTATTGAGGTAATAATAGACAAACAGATAGCGTCCCCCATCAGATGAGGAAATAATTATAGACAAGAAACTTTGCATGAGGAATACAAGTTTAAAATTTGATTTGAGGACCCTAGATCCCTTCTTGTGGGAGGACCCCTGGATGTGGCGTCCTTACCAAGAGGCCGGCATCAGCTCCTTCCCTATGCAGACGTCCTTCTTGTTGATCATTCTTTGGGGAACGAGCACTTCGTCCCCGCAGCATTCAACGTAGCTTCAGATAGAATCGTATATCATGGTTCCATCAACCGATTTCATGACCGAAATATCAATGAGGTCTCCGGAGAGGGTCGCCTTGGTGCTGGCAGGAATAGACAGGCGTCGTTTACCAAATTAGATACAGGCCACCGCATGTTGAATGTCAATTATATGTTGACACATCGAGGGGAATTGTGATGATGTAATGTGTATATACGGTGCCCTGTTGTATAGATTTAGTTGTTGGAGAAATTATAACTTGCATTTTGTAAAACAGAGATACTAATTGGAATAACATGTACATAATTATGTGGTCTTGTGGAGTAGTGGATAACTGTAGTATTGATAATTGAAGCAATCCTTGCATTATGGGGCTCACAATTGTACATTTAATTTATTCTGATTGATTGCATTGGGTTCATTGAATTTGGTAAAACAAATCTAATAATACTAATTTATTTTATATAGCGACCAAATCCATAAAATGCTCTTGTCGCTAAAACCGAAGTATAAAATATCAGTATGTAAACACAGAAATAATTATATAGTAATTATATAATATTAATTATAATTATATAGTGTAAAATTATTATAATCCATCAATCTGTATGTATTAAGCGCATGAAGTTGCAAAATACAATTCTAATGCGTTAATTAAGAGTTAAGGGGTATGCTTTAATATATAAGAAAATTAATAACCAAATGTGCATTAATTGCCACAACACGAATGTGTCCTAGATATTCGAAGACACCACTATTGACAATAATTACATCTGACTCCTCAGAGGAATAGTCTGACATAATGTGACCTGGCCGCGCATTACTAAAGCGCCTGTGTCATAGACTCATAGCTGGATGTGTTTTCACAACAACATAAAAACTGAAGTTTAACAATGATATATAGAACAGCTCATATGCAAAATTAATCCGTAGTTTTCGTCGAGAGAGCAAAAACCCTTATATTCTGAGCACTCATCTAACATAGTCCATCACGACTGTTTATTTCTCAAGGCACACACATAATGTTTTACTTCTGGTGCAATGAATCAGTATAAATATGAATCACGTTTATGTTTTAATAACACCCAATAAACAACCCCATTATGCTATTAAATGGAAATATTGCGAGTTATTTGTAACATAGCTTTATAATTTTATAATAATGGCAAATAAAGAGAAAAAGTTCTGCTCGATTGAATTAATGAAGCGAATCTTTCCTTGCGCCACATTCAGCCCAGGGGTTCATGGGTCATGACCTCAGAGAATATGAGAAGCAATCTATTGGTATTGCGTCGTCCATCAATCGCAATAGCGCCACCGATGCGATGCATCAAGGCAGAGATAGATGGCTGACACCTCTTGTCACCCTTTGTATATTTTGTACATTTGCTTTCATTTTACAGTGACTCAATGATCCATTCACGTTCTCCTTTCCTCGGACAAAATGGTCTTTGAAATGTGAGATCAATGGGTCCGTTCCAAGTGAAATTATCCTATTGGAAATGCGATTATGCTTGCACAATGTACCTTCTGTAGCATAGCTTGATGATCTCTGTACATACTGTGCAAACCATACAATGGTCAAATATAGTTTATATCACTAAATTTGATATAGAAGACGTCATTGTCCGAATTTTAATTCTTCAAATAAACATTTGTGTCTCATTAAGAATTTAGCTGTTTCCACTGTCCGAGATGAACGTCGCGTACTGGATTATTTTTCTATGGATTAAGCCAATCAATCATCCAATTGTTCCAAACTCGGACCGTCCGAATCTCTCACAATCCAATAAGCTGATGTAATTATGCGATACTGCAGTTTGTGCAGGTTGCATGGTACCTACCCCCTCTCTTTTTTCAATTGAGTCCGCCCTTAAATTCCTGTCAAAAAAGGGGTAATCTGGTTGTCTTCTTTTCCAGTTGCGGTATTCCTGCTTTGGGTAAACAATATATTGCCCTTATCTTACCTTTGCAATAAACTATAAACTTATCACTATCAGTTATACATTATGATTATTCCAATTGGTAACCTAGCTTATGTGCATAGCTGGATGATTCATTAAATGCTAACTATTAGGCAATGCTTTTCTATTGCGAAATGATATACATACGTCTGGATTCCCTCAGGAGAAACGACTTTAGTCCTTTTCTTTGTACGCGTATTACAAACCAGAGCGTTGAGGGTGTAATACCCCAATTACAGGGTGCAACTAGAGTAGATGTTTTCACCCGATTACCGCGTACGGACTGAGAAAACATTGGAAGAATACAACACAGACCTCTTTACATGTAAATGTGGCACAGAATTGCAATTTTATGCAATGGTGAAACGATCTCTCCGCTCTGTCGCTCTTATGCCCACTCATTAATCAAGAAGTTTCATCCAACAGCTGCAGTGGTCACTTGATTATAATGATGTTTACTAACAGTATGTATGTATGTATAGGTGGAGTTTTACGGCCCCGTTTTTTGTTTTTTTTTTGTATCAGAGTGCCGTAAAACTCCACCCATATACATGCAGTATAACTATGTCAACACCATTAACACATATACGCTTAAATTTGCTCAATTCACAGGTCAAGAAGCAAGGCATCAATGTTAGCTAATAAATAATAATATGCTTTAACGCCGACTGCCATGAATTTTGACTTTTTTGGATTATTTTCTGATTAAACAATGTCAGTCTATATGTTTCCATTGCTCTTTGTTTGATGCAGAAAAGCAGGTAGCCTCCCGTGGTATTATGCACGTTTTATTTGTTGATTGGTGGTGTGCAGAAGTGTCTGTTGTGAGGGAAAACAGCTGTGAAAAGCTATATGCCCATGAAGTGGATTCTTTCGTGGTGCCTCTATATCAAACAATATGAAATTTTCCGACCAAGGAGTCTGATGTATATATTTTCTGTTATACTAATCCATTGTGACACTTTCCATGATAGCTAATAATTATTCCGTCAGTGCCATTAGATATATCCCCACTTCTATTGACTCTCTCCATCTCTCTTTTATTTCTAGCTCATCATTCAGAACAGACACATAACCATTTTTGTTGCTAGCCAAAATGGCATCCGCATTATATTTACACTCCTGATTGCAGCTCCCGGGTCATCTACAGTCGCCCGAGCGTTCAGCCCTCTCTCCCATTGCAAGCCACCACCCCGTTTAGTTCTTATTGTCCCATCTGCCATGCTGCCGGCATAGTCATATCCTGTCCATACCCAGAAGCCATTTCGAACCGAGTGATTACACCGGAGTTGGCAAACAAATAAAACTTATGCATACCTATATAAGGCAAATAGGTTCAATTAAACGTATAACACTGAGCATTTGGCTTTTAATCAGGACTCCCCCTGTTTATGCTGCTTCTGATTTAGAAGACGGTTGGGGTATTCCAGGATTTGTGGATTCGGATTGCTTCGTCGGCTGATCTTGTTCTTGCTGACTAATAACCCCACTCAGCGCAAGGATTGCGAATCCTTGCTTGAAAGGAGCCAATCGGACAGAGATCCTATAGAAAATGGGTGTTTGGACCATTCGGCCACCTCCTGCATAAAAAGAAAAACCACCTCCAAGATTGCTGACTGCTGTTGCTGACATTTCTATGAGCATTGAGCACTCGTCGTCTGTTGAGATTTATATGCATATGGGTGGCGGGTTATATTAATATTGCCTGTCATATATCACTAATGGACAAATTAAACACCGATTTATGGCATAAAAAAACTTCTTATGTTTAATTTTCATTTCCACAAGATGTGATTGATTATCTCATAATTCACATTGAACAACACAATATGCTTATAACGATGCATATTTCATCGGTTTATTGGTAACAGATGCACAAAGGACAGATTGATCTAAAAATATTTAATATTAATTGTTTTTTAAGTTGTTTCTGTTGATAACAAACAATACTACCACTCCAATACGGAATGAAGCACCTGATTGCAAATTGAGTTTCCAAATTAAACTTACCGCAAAGAGAGATGATCATCATGCAAATGAAAAGTGTATATTATTCATCAATTCACCTTCCATAGAATCATTCCAAATAACATAAATTTACGTAAAAATATACACAAAAACCTGCCTTAACGTAAAAACGTCAATAATTTTGCTTTGATCACAGTGGGGAAAAAAACTTTCACTATTGTGACAACATTATCCGGAGTTTAATTTGTTTTCTTTGTCATTGCATAGTCACGTGGGACGTTTAAGTGGCTCTGATTGGCTAGCGGGAACAAGTGGTGATATAATAAGCAATGACCGGCTTTCCCGGAATAGGAAGTCTCACTGTTTTACACATGCATTATACAGGAAGCAATCACTTTGTATTGGTCGTTGGCACATCCCTTGCTTTCCCTTGAGTCTTCGAGAAGCAAAGTTTGTTGCTACTCTGAGCTGATACATAATGGACGAAGACACTGCCAATAGAATAACGCGATCTTGATTCTCTAACTGCCGAATTCAACAGCTGCTGCAGCATCGGTGGGTGCCTCTGTTGGCTTCCTATAGCAGCTCCAAGGGTCCAACAACTCATTCTGTGCCCTCTCTCGATCCGGGTGCCTCCAAAAGCCACACTGTGCATGGTTCCGTAAGGGTTAGGTCAACCTTGTGGATATGCTACGTTAGTCTTTAACACCACATCAAATTTGCTGGGTTGTTTGTTGTGGTGTGGATTAAACTCGAGTTTGGAATTAATACCATCACCACGGGAACGCTGCAATCGCCGCCATGGCAATGAACTACAGTGCCAGCACTTCGTCTCACATCAAACATACGCCCTTAAGACCACATGGTAACCCCAAGAAGAACTCAGCATCTCAGAATTCAGAATCAAAATCTGACGTCGATTACTCGGTGGGTGTCCAATCATATTCCATTAACGCTTCCATTTCAGTGGCTAGACAAACACGTCTTCTGTTTGTCTCTCGGAGTGTAAAGACAAAAGGAACGACAGCGGAAATTCAAATCGACTACGGAATGAGCAACGAGGGATGAAAAAACACGATTTCCTTTTATCGTGGAGCTAACCGAGCTATGGAAGTGCATTAGAGCATTAGAGTATGCATATCTCCAGGACTGTCAGGTTTCGCTGTTATGATGAATGTCAGTGAGTCCTCCTCCCGTTATGTTTCGTGGGTCGGGAGTTATATCTTTCCCTTGGAAAGCCGTTTGTGCATGCCTCAATGAGCTCTATGCTTCGATGATTCCAACCTTTGATCCAACACGCAATGAACTATTCTGCGAACACAGTGTTTGCCAGTAATTGTGTTCGATTTTTCTCTCATTGTTTGTCTTTGTCTTTGCAATGAATAATCTCTGATCAAGGTCTGCGCCAATCAGTCGGACGAAGACAGATTCATTTTATCATAGACACAGCAAATAGCGTTCTGAAAGCCCAAGCATCGTATTGCTGCGTATACCCAGCGTTCAGTGTCACCAACGTGTATATGATGCTTAATTGGCACCGGGTGACACTCTCACGAATCCTGCCAGCAAATAACCAATACATATTAGCAATCTACAGTGTCCCACATATATACACCGCAGAAGCAGTATAAGCCTTTCTAATACCCTGCCACGGAGGCCAATAAGGACGCTTACTGCCCACTCCAATACAAGGGCCGCATAAGAGCGATCCAGGGTGAGCACTCGATTCCTGTATGTTCATCAAATCCCAGCCAATCTGCCGGCTTTATTGCCAGATCTGATTACCCCGTCACGGGTCCCTTTCATGCTTGTATTCAATTACACACAATTAGAATTCTACCAGTGGTGTCACATTTAGGGAATGATCGATTACGAGCGACATGTGGGCGTCAAATTCCTAGAAATGCCCCAATCTTCATAGATTTGTCTCCTATTTGAAGCGTATGATAAAATGATCGCAGACCAGCTCAAAATGCCACATAAAAAGGTCGCATAACAAGATAATGTTTTGTGACTAATACGACCAATAAGAGATCAAACGCATACATCTTCAATCGTCCGCTGTTATACCAATCCATGCTTAAACTCCCACTCACTCTGACACACAAGTATTCTTGATTGGCAAACACAAAAAAAGGGGGATCCTGCCCTGAACGCTGCCCCGCCTTCATAGCTGCAAGGCGAATACACGCACAACATTGGATTATACGACAGTGCTGCTCCATCTCCGTGACAAGGCACTGTTCTTCCAATCCCACTAATGCCCTAGAATTAGTTTTAATCAAAGCACAACTTCAATCCATCCTATCACCTTCGGTCAGAAAGGTCATAAGCTTATTATGCAGATTGGCTAGGTGGCAAATATAAAGAAAGTCCTTCGATCCAACTTGAAGGATAATCCCCTGGCTGGCTTTATTGTGCTTTCATTGCTTTAAAAAAACCCGATTGGTAGATATGGTTTATCTATTTGCGAAGTTCTATGATAGCGTGCTGGGCTCAGATATTTCAGTGAATTAGGCCCCCAAGGTATATTGATAAGAGGGTGCCACGGGGCCGAAGGATTGGTGTGCGTGGTTACATGACCCAGTGGAGCTTTAAACTACAAGTGTGTGTTGCATGCAGTTGCATTGGTATGATATTGTTTCACTGGGTATTCCGGGACTATAATTCCATATTCAAGGGATGAATAATATTGAAGATATAGTGTGCATTTTTCACAGAAGCAATTGGTGCTAATTGTAGTAATACAGTTTGGAATATAGCTAATCCCCCAAATAATTATCGAGACCTAAAATTGGCAGACCTAAATTGGCAGACCTAAAATTGGCAGACCTAAAATTGCTTGTCATTGTCATTTTTAGTGGTTATATCTGGTAACATAAAGTATACATTTATTACATTACCACATGTCGAGAGAGCATCAATGTTAGCTCTGTTCATAGGCATTGCATTGAAGCAGCTGTGTATGTATTCAGCTCCAGGTTACCTGGTCAGCCCTTTCGCTCTAATGCTGGCATTTAAAACTTAGCTGAAATCTCAGGTGTCTCACGAAACACCTGTTAATTAGGAAGCAGACCTCGGGGGAATTCCCTGTAACGCGAATAGACGAGTTCATCAGTTGACTCGTGGCTTTGTTGTGCTTGACAGAGGGGACCAAAGCACAAGTTGAAACCCTCTCAAAAAGATCTTTAATTGCGCAAAAAAAGTGGTTGTAGCTTGTGACTATCGGAAATGTTTCACAGTATCTCGAAAGCGATCAAGCCTTTGATCTTCTGATATCCACCGGTTGCATCCATCTTCCTTGCGCGACCGGAGCGCAAAGATATGCGGACCTCTGACCCTTCCAGACAACTGTTTCAGATACACCTCCAGTATTTACCTGAGGAACTAAATTACTCCACCTCGGGAAATGAAAAAACAAAAAAACAAACCAAGAGCAAAAACACTGGATATCTTATCTGGCTTCAAACGTCATAATGAACCATGTACGTTATTTCCCGATAAAACTGTGCTCATAACACACGCGCCGTAAGGCACAAAGAAATACGAGATAGACAAAACTACGAGATATCACACTGTCTCATAAACCTGTTAGTTTTCTTTTGTGCATCGAATATTCATTACGATGTAAACTAAAAAAGTGACGCGTGTGATGTAAGGCGTATCATATAGAACGCGTTTTACGATTGACTATAAGCAACACCCATGAGAGCCAGCGTATTCAATTAATTACGTTTCAATGGACCATCTGATTTGGATGTTATGGCTGCAATTCATTGCGAACCTTTTACATAAATGAATCCGCTTATTCCAAGTATGTTACTGAACCCGGGTCAAATAGAGCTTTCATGGCTCAGTGACTCATTCTGTAATTGCGTGTAACCTTGAGTTACGACCCAGCACTGCCATTCCATTATTGCACTCATTAGTCCAATCATCATAACCATGTTTGCTTCACCTGTGAGTCTTCATTAGCACTGAGAGATGTTGATAAATGCTGCATTGCATTACAAGCAACGGGTATTTAACTATACACCCCATTAACTCCATTTCTTCCGGGTTTGTTTATATTATGCAAAGCCCCATAATTATACAGAGAACACTTTTAAGTGCCCCTTTGACTGTTGGTCAAACGGTCTTTTATTTGATCTATGCTCGTATTGCTTCGATGATAGGCTTCCGAAATGCCAAATTTTAACAGCTGATTTATCATGCTCAGAGAAAATGATCGAACGTAGAATGGCAAGGTGGTGTCTGTAAACTCATTTATCATGGGTTGTTTTCAAAGTGGCGTTGTAGGTGTCTGCATGAGCTTGAACAATGATAAGCATGTGTCAGCACAATATATGCTCTAAAGTATATAGAATAGTTACGTACACTTAGATTTGTTTCAAATCATATGGAAATTCTTGTAAATGCGTTGTATTTATCAATTTAAACGTTTTAATGCTCATAAGTAGCGCGTTATATTAATGACAGGATAATTATATGTTCTGTTTCACTTCACGGCTCAATATTAAACAGTCTTCATGCATGACCAATACATATTGGGACGTGGTCATTTCATACTGGACACCCTGCATGAACAGTGAAGAACCATGCAATCAAAATCACTCATTCCTCTAAGGATATAATGTGATTGGTTGTCATGCTATTTGCGTAAGCAAGCTGGACATATATATATATATTCTGGTCCACGTCTTATTGGTCTTAGGTTTCATCCAATAATCCGAACCCACGTGACCTATGACCTATGACCCACT
The DNA here is from genome assembly GCA_000328365.1 of Capitella teleta. NCBI lineage: Eukaryota > Metazoa > Annelida > Polychaeta > Capitellidae > Capitella > Capitella teleta. The sequence continues at coordinate 196,768 of KB294061.1, read as the reverse complement.
CTTCCAATAACAACACTCGAATAGTATCACCATCTTCACCATCATTAATCATCTGCTGGGTGTTCCTCTCGTTAGCAATGCGATCGGTTACATTGATTGCTAATTTGCAATTGCATAATTAAACCAGGGAACCACACGTTTGGGTATATGTTGGATCAACAGTATTGCCAATCAGGTTGAATCCACAGTTGTGACTCAATAGAAAGAGCACTGAGATGAATCATGGAATTTCTAAGAAATGTGTGAATGCTAGGCCCATTTTCACTTAGTATTATTATCGGGAATATAATAATCTGTACTTTTCACTGAGCCAGCAGTTTTGTGATTTTCAGCCTCGTGGCTCAATCTAATAACGCTGACCTGAATTATTAATGTTACTCCTGGTTTCATGGATCTCGGTGCATCTCTTGATTACGACGGCTGATTGGAATATTCTCGACCTAATTAACGTAGAAAGCACTGACACGGAAAGGTGAACATTAGCCTAAGTAATCGAATTTATTTTGTCCAGGGAATGCTGCAAGCATAATTTTATTTAGAACGCATATCGACATCAATTTCGTCAAAATTCGGCGTTATTCAGAGCCCAGCTATAATTGAATATCGATTTTTAAATTTGCATCAGTGACCATGATTCGTTTCTTCCATGAACATAATTATGAAAGCAATACAAAATAGTTGAGCTTCATGAAAATGTGGATTAATTTATAATAAAAGAGCAAAATGAAATCTGGAAAAGAACTCTATTTCAATACTTACTGGCAGGTATGTTTCAAATTAATTTTTACCAACTACAGCGGGTCAATCGCTTTTTTTTTCAACCTATGACCTACATATCTTCTTCTAGCTGGGATTTATTACACGTACTGCGATGGTTTAAGCTCCACGATCCTTCTGCTGAAACAGCATCATTAATTCCTTTGGTGTATTCTTATATATATTGTCATTATTCTTGAATTCTTATATTGATAAATTATGTTAGTAATACACTAACTAACAGACTAACAGGTGATGAAAAAATAAAACGAAAATATCGTGAAAAGGCTGCACCACATTAGTGTGTTCATATGTGGGCACAAGCCATACTTATTATCTCGGATAATTATATGTTCAACGAATGCGATAATTTGCCAACAAAGATACCACTGTAACGGACTTTCAAAATGGCAACAAATGCCTCAGGTGTAGTAGGCATTTTCAATGGTATCTCAAATTTGACAATTTGTTAATTAATAATTAAAATATATTGTCATCAGAATTCCATTCATTTTTGAGCTCACAAAGTCAGCATAGAAAAAAAAGTAAATCAAATTCTGCGGTCAAATTATGTGAACAAGTGTCCGCCAGGGCCATATTACATATACGCAGATTTCGAGTGGGCCAAAGTAGTCTATACTCTATCTTAAAAGCAATTTTTTTTTTTTTTAATTTGCTGAAATTGACCGATAATTCCTAAATTATTTACCTGGATTGCTTTATGGCGTCATGTGCCCTTTTGGGCAAAATAATCAAATCAAATTCGAATGATGGCGTGCGAGTGGTGTGGGAGTGGTGTGCCCTTGAATGAGTCTTATGGAAAGCGTTGGTAAATTTCTAACTATCCGCGTTTTTATTTTAGGAAATCAACATTCAGTGCTTCAATCAAAATAGCAACACTCACAAGCGAAAGAATAGTGCAGCGTGTATGTACATGCGAACAATGCTTAATATATACGCATCCATGGCCCGGGTCCTCTTTGCTATATCCCCCCCCCCCCCAAAAAAAAAAAAAAAAAATATATATATATATATATCCTTGAATGTTGGGCACATTGTCACAGTTAAGATAAATCGGCATCAATGAGGACGAAATTCAAATAGAAATGACCTGAAACTCAACATGAAGTGTTAGACTAACCATATCAACTTATTACCAAATATATAGTTCTCTTATCTTTGCGAGGGTTTTACACTGCAACCTGTTTTATAACACTTTCTCGGGAAAGCGCAGCGCCATTGAAAAACATGGAAATCCTAAACATGGCGTAGACAGACTGCTTTTGCCCCACTCCGTATTATAAGCCTCCGGAGTGACGGGTCGACAGTGCTGTAAGTAGAAGTAATTATTCACCAGTAACCTCGAGTATTAATAATTATTACCACACCTGCCTATCAACTCTGGTGTTTCCAGTACTAGCTGCGCTTCCTATGTTTGGTCTCGTACTGCCCAGCCACGCAATCATCAAAAGGCAGCAGAGATTGCTCAAGTATTCACATCGAGTAGCTACTTTCATTATTTCCTTCTTCTTCTGACCAATCTGTACAATCGGCTTCTAGTCCTGTTTAAATTTACCTTTATGTCTTGAAAATTAATAAAAACAAAATTACATTTATGTTTCTTTTCTGGTTGTTCCCCTCTGATGTCATATTTTGCAAGCGACCACGAAGGGTACTCTTACTTACCTATTTAACACTCAACCCAATAAACATCAAACTGGCCCGTGGCGAGATGCATGCTGCCGATTTCTTCAATGTGAACCGATGTTATAATGGTCACCCGTGGAATTCGGGTGCGAGAAAGTATATACAGTTAGTTGTACATTATTATAAGTGATAAAATCTCGCCACGATTTGGACCGCCGCTCGAGTGCAAAATATGAGCTGTTTAGCCAGAAGCAATTAACCGGCCAAGCAAGCGATTGGGTTTCAATAAAAGTAACTGTTGGTTGCGTTTATGATATGATAGCTGCCTAAGTACCTCGCAGGCATTATGTAAAGGGCACGGCTGTACCCGATATCCAGGTAATTCTCACTTGCGACATACAAATAAACACAGCTATCAATTAGAGGTAAATGCGGCTGAAGCGAAGGATCCGAATCTTCCTGATACACGGCTAGATTGGCCTTCAACAAAATTCAAAAATAAACTAGCTTGTTGACAAGAACAATTTGGTGCCTCACATACATATCCCTCTCAATTTCACATCCATTAACTTTCATTGTACCCATCGATTGTCCGCATTGTTCTGGGTTCTCTAATAAACGACATTGATTTCCTTATTGACTGACCTTTGACTGTTGTTTATTTTGTTTTGATTTCAGGTATGTATTCCCCTTTTCCTCAAATTGACGTCTGAACTGTGAGTACGACATTCCTATTATGCGTTATGCTTCCCACTCGCCAGCCATACAGGGACATATCATAACGCACTCATGTACTTCTCCGTTATGATTCCTTACATTCAAGTAAACCATGCTTCCCCGATGATGCTTGTGCTGAACGTGCCATAGTACCCCATGACTGGCCATATATAGATATTTTATTTTTTTTCAATTCTTCTCTGTTCATGTCCCCCATACAATGTCATGATGTAATGGACAATGGACACGAATGTCGACCTTTGTTTAAATGCATCACGCGTTGGATGTCTGCTTGTGATAGAAGCACGTCGCAGACGGCATCTTCACAATCATAGACAATCAAGACTAAGCGAACTAAGTCAAACACTGCATTCATGTTTCCGGCAAACAAAAGGGATCTCTCGCCAAGCATGAGATCAAAAGATCGCCTGCTGGCATACGATTGAGGCAACAAAGTAGAACGCATTCAACATAAGAGAATAATCGTTCATCTAAATAGCAGATATTCCCCATCAGAGTATGGGATCCCGGCTATCTATACATCAAAGACTATTACAACAAATGTACCTCATAGTTTGGACAACGGTCCAATCTACCCATGTAATTATATTTACATTATTAGTTCACAAATATGTCTGAATAATTTCGGAATGTTGGTAGAATCCAAACCAGACCACCAAATCTGTCAAATCAAGAATAAATTGCATAATTCTCGAGTGTGTCACTAAATGACGGTCCCGTGGCGCCTGCTTAAATTAAGAGATGTCAACTAATCGAACCATCAACAAAATTAAACATGAGTCACTGCGCCCTTTCCCGTGGGTTATTCATCCTATTATCTGGTCATCGTGCATGTATTTTAGCAAACTTGAAGATGAACTCATCTGTAAGGATACAAAAGTTGGCCTACGGAACTTGGAAACGCTCATGATTGCAGAATGGTCCAGCGAAAATGTTTGTTTCGGTAACATTGCGCAATTCATTAGCAAATAATATATATAACGGTCTTTTGATGTGTTTATGTACATCAAAAGGTGCCGTATCAACCTAGCTAAAAGCTCTTTGAATTTTGGGTGTTGTACAGCATGGTTTTCCGTTTCTTGTATTTTCCAGAGCGTTTTCTGTCCTCTGGAACCTTTATCCTTAAACTTTTTTTTCATCGTCTCCTTGTGTTGAAAACGCTTCTTTGTGGAATTGCTGCCATTAGTATGCCGTTGTTGGACGGTGTGGTATCCACTATTAATTCAGGAATAAGTCACGGGAAAGAGATGGTTATCGTCAGATAAACAAGCTCAAACTATTCTGGAGCCAAATAACAGACGGGACGTAGTATAATTTCATTTAAATAGACTACATCTTCAAATTGACACAGAGTGCTTGTTCGCAAAACATTCCTCTTTTATGTAATATCAAACATTGGCCTGGAAAAACGACAAAATACGTATAATTATGCCCTTGGAAATCGTAGGCTAACATATCCGTGTTTCCATGGTTATACAGAGTGGGCCAAAAGTAGTTTATCTACTAAGCCTAACGATGTCAATGCTTTTCAATGGCACTACGCTTTTTCGTGAAAGTGTAAGTGTGTAACCAAACATGTCGCAGTGTATAAACCACTCAAGGGTGACATAAATAAATACTCGCTATGGTTAGTCTAACATGTTATGCCGCAATTCCAACCAAATTTACCTAATCTTTCCATCGATGTTGATGCCGATTTATTAAATTATTCACGTGCACCCAACACTCGGCGACATTCTCACTTATGGCGGCAAACGGGATCCGGATCATGGATACAATTCATCGGATGCATAAATAAGGCATCGCTCTCGCGCTATTCTTTTGCTTGAGAGTGCAGTTGCTTAAACTTGTTTTCATTGTTGCATTAATAATTATTTATTAATTTAAGTCCAAGCAAAGCAGAGAGTTATATTGGAGCGCCAAGCAACGGTTGATATTTCATAATTCTCGTTCGGGGCTAATCTGATTTAGCTCAATTATAGCTGATCACGCGATCACACAACGCTCGCATTTAAATGTTCATCCTTCATTCAAAATTGACCTTTTTAATGGATTTTCTTTAATAAAATAATTGGCGCAGAATAAGTTACACATACCAGGTGCTTATCTTTGGAAATAATTGGTAAATTTTAGCAAAATTAAAAGGTTTGTTTTTAACACAGTGTATACGTAGATAGACTCTTTTTGGCCCACTCTGTATAGAACAACCATGTCCAAATTAATGGATAACGTGGGAGCTTGATGTATAATTGATGCCTCCCTGCCTTTGCACAGCTCAAATACAGATCGGTCTTACCCCCTTCCTAGTTTGTCGTACGGGGAAGTTCTCCGCCCTCGCGGTCTCATTACTGGGTGTCAACTGGACCGAATGTCAATGTAACGCCAACGTCGATATTACGTTCACGTGTCCTTAATTTGTATATCGTCCAGACACCCTTTCAATGACTACAATGCGCTACTTTAACCCATGGTTTCGGAATAGCACCAACGCAGAATGCCTTTGAGGATATTACCTTTCGAGAAATAATTATGCATTCAAGTGAACCCATACAATTTATGCAGAAAATGTGAATAACTATTTTAACCAATTTCACCAATTCTCGGTATTTATAATTATGATTCTAGAAAATCACAACAAAGGAATTAATTATGCTCTTTCGGTGAAATAAAATATCCGGATAATCTCTTTTGCGTAAGCATTTAGCAAAACATAACAATTAATTAATACGTTTAATTATTCAATTAATTATGCATGTAACATAAAAATGAATGCTGGAAATGTTTATAATTATTGGACCATTTTCATTTATTTTATATTGCTTTGATGCGAGTATGGGAAAATATCGGAATGTTTTGTCCGTGATTATTATTCTGGGATCGATATCAATATCGGGGTCTTGTAATTAAGGATCATGCTCATTTTGAGGAAGGTAGTTTTGCCAATTCTTCTCTCATATTTCCATCTTCAATCTACAGTGGAATATTTTGTTCGTTGTACAAATGATGGACTTCTCACCCTTTTTTTTTTATTATTTATCAACATAAGTATTGACTCATGGCACCCCTTACTTACCATTTTGATTGACCCCCGTTGCCTTTGCGTTGTCTCATCCGTTGTTTTCCGCGTTCGTTTCCATTCTGCGTCGTTCTGGCTTATTTAGCTGAATTTATCCAGGATTCTTTGGAGATTCTCTTTATTTTCTGCTAAGCATTCAGAGTATAGCAATTTGTCATAATTAATCATGCGGAAGTCGCCTCAGGATTTAATATAACATATTTCGCTTCGATACACGCTTCGGTATGTGAGATAAACATGCACGTGCGAGCGATTATATATCTTTGGTTTTTACACTCAACATTGATAAAATTTTGATGCAGTCAATAATAGATTAACTTTCAAGGTAAAATGCACATTCATAGCAAAATCCACGATGCAGGCTGGCTATTCGACTAAGGATATAGTTGTTGCTTTAAGCAAATTCTGTAGGCATTTCAGCCTGTGATGTTGCGACCAGTCTGCTGCATATTGATGACCAATGGTCCAACGTCTTCCGGTCTGCCAATAGCTGCATTATTACTAGCATCCTGAAAAACCTTGGTGACGGTGGCTGGTGGTTCTTGCGTCGCACCCACAGCGCCATTTCACACATGTGGCTTCCTGTCAAATTCCAAATGAGCAATGATTAAGCAGGGATGGTGGACGTGAGTGGAAACCCCTGATCAAAAATTTACAACGTATATTTTTATTTTTAATTCGTCGTTCTTATGGATTTCTTACAAAACGAAACTCCATCTATCGTATGAGTACCAAAATTCTCAAGGAGGCACATTTTCATAGTCAATTACACATAACAAATCATACGCGGAAATCAAGAACGGATGAATTTCCAATCCAAATCATCCAAATCTCTCCTCGATATTTTAGATGCGTTGGAAGGCCCCAAAGGCCAAAAACCACTGGATTTCAAAAACTATCATGCAAAACAAAAGGGGTGTTACCACGCACAGTATGACTGATGGTACATCTCGATATGGCGTGATACAACACTGATACCTGCTAGAAACCGGGTCTGGCGACAATGTCACATATAGGGTAGACTTAATAGAAGAGGCGACTTTTATTGATAGGCCTGTCAGCCCCGTGTTTTCTTTGCATCCATAACAGCATGATGGCAGAGAGGCCATAGCATATTGAGTCACATTGACAACAAGATCTCATTCCATAGATAGGGCATTGTCGAGCGTGATCCCGCAAATATATCCTTCGTAATCGTTTGCGACTCTTAACATTGAGAAAATACAACGATGTCTGAGTTGGAATCTTGATTACTGCTGGTTTATGGAGATATAACACATTAAACGTGGCTATTAAAACAGTCTTATCTCTGATCATCTTGGACAGAATCTGCGAAAAAAAGCAGATTGGAAATAGGAGCTTGGAAGTGGGGGCAAAGAAATTAAGAAAATTGAGATGTTCTACAATTAGACACAAGACGTCTATACCATGAACATGCCTACTGTGATAACGCAGATATGTCATACAAAAGACCAGTTCAAGCGACGTATTCCACATACTTCTCCTCTATTAAAAGTGTTGATTGCTATGCCTTTGGTTGGATGGTATAATCAAGGACCCACTCTCCCCAGAGATATGGGAAGATAATGACAAGTCCCATCGTGGCTTTGATGACGAGCAATCATTTTGCACTTGGCATTTTCGCCATGCCCATAACAGGTTCTCACCTGAGGCGGCTGAATTGGACGCAATTGTCTTGAAAGGGAAACTTAAGAAGCCGAGCGAAACGACCGTTTGGCTCGTGATCGGACAATTGGGGAGCATGATGGCGCATGGCCTTAAATAACACCCACAGGGTATCGGTGAACACGTTGCGAGCACAGCTAATCCCGTGCGGCTCTCATGAAAGTGTAGCTTCATTTCATAGTGACCAGAACTGACCAGTAAATGTGCCTCGTCAGTGACCACTACAGAGTATAAAAGTAAATCCAACTTCGTGATGTATCTAGTCAGCGTCAGGGTAGACGTCGGATTAGAGCTGTCCTTGTTTATTGGCAATAAAGCCGTTTTCTCTGATGAATGGGACTTCCACGGAGCTCTCACAACCTCATGTTCACATTACCATATTAATGCGTCATGTTAGCGTAGCCACAACATCGTTTCGGGTCCCCGAACGCGCTTGTGGGGTCTCCAGACGGCCGTCCTTCACTTCCTGTGGTGACGACTATTTCAGCCAATCAGAAGCACGATTAGTCGGCAGTGCAGAGCTGCTGCTACAAGACTTCCGATGAAAGCGCGCGCCTTTTTTAGAGCGCGATGGATCGGAGTGGCATTTCGCCGGAATAGGTGTCGCTCGCCGGTTAATTGCTGCAATTGGTGACGAGGCGTGATTTGTTCTTAGAAAGAAAGAAGTGACGAGAGGAAAAACGGAGTGATTGACGCGCTCACCTGACTGTAAGGCGCTAAGATTCAGATAAAAACCATCTTCCCTTAAAGGAAGTTAATTATCTCTGCGCTTCAAGTGAGCGCACTTTCCCTTCTCTTTGATCATTCCCTGTTGAAGCGCGGCGGAGAGAAGATGGGGAAATCGGAGTTCCGAAACCTTGAGGAGGAGGTGGGTGTATGTGTATACATGTACTATCAATCCATGCATCTTAATTCTGGGAATTCTATCGTTCATTTTAAAATTGATTCTTCCGTTTTGATGAATATTTTAAGGCAGTGTCTTTATTTTTATGTTAACATATTCTGCTCGAAATCTGACCTGTGAAAATTATTGCTGTGTGTGGCGTTTACTAATCAGTTTACATTTATATATTACCACATCTGACAGCCCTACCCTCCTATTAATAATGCGTGGTTATTATTGTGTTTAATAATTTCCTGGTGACTTTGTCAGAATCAGAGATGATCTTGTGCTCTCAATTTTGCGTATGGTAATTCTTTTTTTCTTTTTTTTTTTTTCTTTTTTTTTTTCGATTCATTGCATCCATTGCAATTGTTCTGACTCGTCTCTAGATAATCCCAACAGATTTATTTATATCTGGAAATAATTACTCAATGAGTGGTTATTTAATTGTAATAATATGAAATGTGTTTTTGCCTGATCAATAATATCGGTATCGATATGTCTACGATGCATATAACATTGTGTATTTATGTATGTGTACCCAAGCAATAACAAGGTTAGGCATATTTGACGGCTCGAAATTTGACATTACATCTATAACTATGACAAATAAGTACTGATTGCTAAGGATAACATAAGCATACTTTGAAATCTTAAATACATGATTCTATTTAATTAAAAATAATGCATTAGATGTTTTTGGTTGCGGTTGTTTATTTTGTGAATAAATTAATTAATTAAATTAATGTTCTTTCCTTAAGATCCAATAATCACAATAATGTGTAGACGTTTTGTTTTTCATTGTAATGTGTACTTCGCGTACAAATTATTAATATTAATATGCCATTTACAAACATTGATTTATACAATTTGTGCCCCGAAGGAATTGACCAGAACATAACATCCTATATAAGCACTCAGTTGAATGAGCATTGAGTGCGAACTAAGGCCTATATCAAATGTATTTTACCATTAATCCAACTTCATCGTTTCAATTGACACTTCCATTCTAATTCGTCCAATGTCCAAAGTATTCGACTCAAAGTATCAACGTGATACAGTAAATCTAATAGCATTTTTCTGTAACACATGAGCCACAATCAGCTCCAATATCACTCATCGCTCACCAAGCGCAATGTGACTCTATTATCGCCCTTTTTCCCCTATTATCGCTCGACACGATGGGGCTTCACCGTCATTTCCATCCGTGCTCATATGCTTGACCCTGGAACCCAGGCTGGCTGTTTCGGTGCCTGCGGGAGTTCTGTTTCCCGCTGTTGTTCGGGAAACACTTGTTTTCGCACAAACTGACCTGCGTCCGGCTTCAGTCATCTCGACTGCAGTTCTCCTGAGAAGAAGAAGAAAAAAGCCTTATTTAATTGCATAATTTATTTCATTTGTCTCCTGTGAGGTTGTGTGTGGTCTTTGTTTATGCTCTCATGAGATATGGAGACTGGTTGAAAATTGACCAATATTTGCTAGTATAATATTATGTTATAATTATATTGTGACACTGCATGTTATTCATGAATCATAGAAATCTCGTTGTTTCAGCGAGGAACACACTGTTTTGTACATCCATACAAATTGCAAATCAATTATAAAGAATATGTCACATATTGTTTAGCCTCCTGTTCGATTGAAAATCGTCTAATTCTCATTTAGCATCTAAAATGATGCCCATGCATCGCTATACATGCATCTGTCGGAGACTTGGAAGTGATTCATTTCCGACCATATCAATGTGCCCATTTCTACAATACTTTGCTTTATTGTGTATAATGGTGAAGTTCTGCCAATGTAAGTTACATCGATCGGTCTTCATGCAACATTTAAAGTATAGATTACATCTGAATTAATAGAATAATGAATATTTGTACAATAGCGCATTAGTTACTACAAGCATCCTCTCGAACAAACCTGGCATCACTCAACGACCATGATTTCCATAAAATTTATCCTTGCTCCACCGTGAGTTGCACGTAATGATGACCAAGTGAAAAAGGCAAACATAAGCATTTCAAAGAAAGACGTTATGATTCACTCCTACAACCTCTTAGCAAATATGAGCTCCACTCTGGCAGCGTGTCTCTCTGGCACACTGAGCGCTGGAATATTCTCATTAAGCCAAAATGCCAAACCAACTTGAACTGGTCCCTTGAGGCTATTGTTTTATGCGAATGGTGAATCAGTCCTAATATCAAGATTATCATAAGTAATTTGTTGCGAATTAAGTTTTCAGTGTAAAAAAATAGCAACAATTACCTAACACACAACATTTTCTGGGCTCATAGTCACGAGGGTTAATCATCCAATCATTTGAGGTGTTCCATAATCATTCGGTGATCGATATCAGAAAGTCATTTATTCTGTAATTATATTATCATATTCGGGATTATACCACTCAGTGGGTCTGCCGGCCAATCAGCTGTGTGTATTTGCGTGATTTATTCGTGTATAAATAACGCGTATCGATAAACAAATAGCATATATCACTCTCGCCATTCACCTAATATTAAAGTCTCAAAAGGCAATTTCATAACGCCTCCGTTCATTGGACGTTATGATCATATATGCGTTAAAATAAGCCATGCGGAAGAATTGTGCAAAGCTCGTCTGCACGATGGCGTCGCCTCGATTTTCAGTCGGCAATTATGCGTACCACCACCAGAATTTGATGTTTATATCAAATGTCAAAGAAACTTTAGCCTTTAATTTTTATGTTGTGAGAAAAATGCAATAAATGTACGAAGTGGGGGATTAACATCGTGATAAATAAAATCTTGTCATTTCTGCTTTACTCAAAAGGTCAAAGGTCATCAAATCGAGCGTCTGACAAGTGCCTTATATTTATCGATTTTAAAGGATTAACAGAGATCAGAAACCAGATATTACCGTGCATAACGATTTATCCGAATTTGACAGATGTCATGTATTGCTTCATTCGAGTAAATCAAAATGAAAACGGTATAAAATTTCGGCGTTCACGAAATCCAGCTCTGCGTGTGCGGAAACAGGCCAAATATGAACTACTCATTTATGATGGTGCATAATGAAGTTAGTGATAAAATTAATTGTGACGACAACCTCGTAGAGTGGGCCAAAAGTTTATTATTATTATTATATTATTGTGATATTGTGTTATTCTGCGCCAAATAATTTATGCAAAGTAATCAGGGAATAAGCATATTTTGAATGGGGGAGGAACATTTAAATGCGGGTGGTGAGTAATTGCGAAGTGAGAAAAATCAGATGAGCCCCTGAATGGTCATTGATGAATGTCATCTCTAGTAAGGCACTTCAATACAAAATCTATGCTTCGTTTTGATTTTTAGAAATATTCATATAGCAAATCAGGAGCAAGCATAACGTTTAACATCAACCATGAATGAATACTCTTGTTTACCTTTGTTTATGTTTTTTGTTTGTGTTTGTTATTTTTAATTCTTCAATGTTTTCTCATGAAAATAGAACATAGTTTTCGACTGAACTTGAAAATGTTGTTGACATTTAACGTACCAAAAACCAGAGTGGTAATGAAACAAAACTGTCTGAGTGAAATTATATTATAAGCGATATAATTATAACTGAAGAATGCAGCCTCACCCTATTGTGATTCGATCTTATATTTTTTTCGATGTTCCTTATCATAATCATAACGTTTTTATCACCCCTTGCATTATGATTGCATAAATAATGATTATCTGTGAGCTAGCTGTACAACTCTTCCTGGTGCGTAAGAATAGACGCTGACAACATAATTGAACATGCAGTCTAGCGAAGTAAATGTTTGATTTCCAAGGTAATTTTCTTGGTATAATCGGGTTAAGTCACTTAGAAGTCGATGATTATGCTAGGATTGATAACGTTCTAGTGAATGTGGAGCCAAATAACCAAACTCGACTTCGTCTCGTCGGTTATTTGGCTCCACATCCATTCAAACGTTATCAATCCTAGCATAATGACCTCCTTCCCGTGACTTATCCCTTAATTAGCCAACAAGTAACCCCTTCTATATCGAATAACAATTTATTCATGAACAAATTTAGCCCACAAATTGATCGCATATAGTTACGTCGTATAATTATTCTTTTATTTATTTATGCATGGATATAATTATTATCTCACTTATTGTTGGTTACTTTTCAATTGAAGCTGTCCGCGGACTTGTTCCAATGAATGAATAATGAACATCAATTTCCGTTGTCATAGAAACGAAATGTGTTATTTTGTTTTGCATCCCAATTTTGCCGGATGTCAATGTTAAAGAATTTGGGCTGAGTAGGATGGCTGATGGCGTCATGGTGTATTACGGGATAAAACAAACAAATAATTAATTAACTTGCATAATGAATATTAATGATAGAGCTTATTTAAAGAACTTAATGAATTTGCATCTTAATATATATGCAGAATGTTGCGCCTTCTTTTTTCGCCATCCACAGCTGTCGATCTGCATATATATTTTGTAATTCCAGGCAACGTATTACTGCGCTGTTCGAACCCCAAAGGTGTGATTAGGTTGTAAGCAGGATTCGAACTTTTCGCTCTGAACCGCGTTTTGTGCATTGCATCAAGCTGAGTTCCATGGTAATACCATATTTTTTGGCAATTTCATGCTTTTTTTAATGGTGGAATGCGAATAAATCATATTTTATCGGCAAATTTATCCATAAACCAGAATGTGATCTATTATCGTGAATCGAAATCAAACGAGGAAGGCATATTTTCGCCCTGAATAAATTATACGCAATGCTCCAGTGCAAGTTTTTTGTTTGACAAATTGACAATTAATTTAGGCTCGTTCCGGAAATCCCTAAAAATAGTACGGAATCTCTCAACGGAGGAGACAAACAGAATAATATCAAGAAAGAAGTCGCGATAACTTGATGTGACGTTTATGTTTCATCGTCCAACGAATTATTTTATTATTATTATTATTTTCATCGCGATATTGTCGACTCAATTTGCATAGACTATTATAAAATAGTATTAGTTCCTGGCTTCAGGGATAATCATGTTTTACAAAGGCAATCGAGTACCACATACGTTAACCAGGATTCTGTTTTAGGAGGGTTGCCTTTGAAATACCTGGCTATGATGGTCCAGTCACATAGCAGGTGAATTAAAAAAGAAAAAAAAAACGGTAGGTGAGGAAAGCGAAGAAAATTGGAGCCAGTTCTGCCTTTTATCCCAAGTTTGATCACAAAGCGACTGATGAGCATTCCATCCGATACTTATCATCCAATTGATGCATCGTTGCAATAGACTTTAAGTGACGCAATTTCATAATTGATTCGAATATATAATTATTTTAATTAAGGTCGGGGCAATGGCAAAACTGTCATAAGGTCAGCGATGCCTGGAAGGTATTTCTTCGTATCTCCTAAATATGTAGTCTCCCTCGAGTCTCGTAAACCCTCCGTTTTTTTGTCTTTCGTAGACCAATCTGCATGATACAACTGATTGCCCCGCTTGTGCAGAATGGGGAACATCTGTCTCCTTTGCCTCATTTGAAATTCAAATTATTTGCGTGTAATCCATGAACATCATCTCAAATGGTAATGTTATGTATGGGAAGAGCACTTAATATTGCGTCAGAGAAGACCACCTCTCGCCCTACATGAGCAGCATCAATTTGTATGCAGCCAACCAGCACCGAAGTATATAGTTATCATCGCGTTCGCTTTCTATATACCACGGAACGCGGAGCTACAGCTTCCGAGCATTAGCTCGCCAGTGGCTTTTGTCCGAGAGCCGGATTATTGGTCGGTATGCTACTCATGGCAATGGTTTAAGCATTGGTGGATTATGCTGCATTCTGTGAGGCAGGCTTCGGCCACTGTGCCTATGAAGCAAAATGGAAACTTCTCATTGGGTGTGAAATCCAGCAAACAGGATGACAAGAACGGAACTAATCAGATTCCTACCATTGAGCAGCTAGAGGTAAGCTTAGATCGCACAGTGTGAAACGGTTACATCCTAACGATCAACAAGGCAATCTGGGTTAAGTTATTGTATCAAACTATCAGTATGCAAAACATGTCACTACTTCAGTACAAGTTACTTGGTCTTTAGATTCCAATTCGTGTGGATTGTTGTGTCATTCTCAATATGTTAATCTGTGTGGCTTAAATCACTGCTGATTTGGCAATGACGCGTGTCGGTACGTGTAATTGTCAATCTGAACTACAAAAAGCAAGAAAACGTTGTCTTCTAAACAAACTTGGCATTACAAGAATGTTGATTGAAATGTCTGTCTTTGGCTTGTTGATCCACCCGAATACAATGATTAACAAGTTCAGATATGACCTCCTCCAATTACGCTGAGTGTTTCCATTATGATTCCTTTGAGGACTCAAACTCGATAATCTACGCATTGGTGATGTCTTGATCTGTAGACTAAAATGTCACATATGAAATCATTGCATGGTTTATGCATGATTAAACCGATGATTTCGGTTCCTAAAAATATGCAATGTCATAAATAATTCACAGAGAGCGTTATATTGTTGCAAAGTCTTGTATTCACGCAATACGAGAATGTGCTACCAATCTCTTGCGCATGCAGTCCTAACTTGGTCACCTGAGGGTTGCCATATTACGTAACTCTCGACGCAATCTTTCTCCGTGTATTGAAGTGCTTCAGTTTCCTGTGCAATTCTCAAAGCTCTGAGGCTGTGATGTACCGTCTCTCTTGTCCCACAGGTACTCGGCCAACTGCTGATAGTCAATGAATCAATCGCTGTTCGAATCTGATCATAGCCTCTCAGTAGAACCCTGCCCTCGTTCAATCATCAGAACGAGCCATGTTCATTCAATGCAATCGTAAGGAATCGAGAGAGAATGTCTTCATTCCTACATCACAATTGCGTCTACTTAACTATATTACAAACCGTCCATCGACAAGGCAATTAATGTGATGCGCAATTACTAACAATTGATGGATGTAATATGCGTTAATTAGATTTTAAATGATCACATTTCTCAGTTCATTATTGTTGTTTATTATTTACTGATTGTGTTCGCATATCGTTTGCTTGTTTCCATTGAAATTGGCACCCTGGTATACGATTTAGATGCATTTATTATTATTGTGCGCGTAGCTCATTTATTTGGGGTTGGCTTAGCAGAAATCCGGAATCTCGCGGAGCACCCTTATAACGAATGGCTTAAAGCATCTTGCCTAACTGCTTCGTGGATAGAGTTACACCATCTCTCGAGGATATTTATCCAAAGAAACCCAATTTCTTCCGACCAAGATCAATATTTGATAGAAGTCTTGCAAGAGCTCCCAGAGTCCTCGTTACACTCTCAGCGAACAATGCATGTGTACATAAACAGTTCTGTGTTTATACTTGCTGTATCAATGGCAGAACATCAAAATGAATTCAGATCAATTCACCCAGCAAATCTGCGCCGATCGCTGCCATAATTGTAAACCAGACCCCAATCGAAAGGTGCCACCACACACCACTGCATGGTTGGCTTGATGTGATAGGCTGGCTGATTAATTTTATAATAGGTAAATAAAAACACCTGAAATATGTGTGTATAGTGTATACTGTATATAGATAGCCATGCACCATCATTATTATACCATCGTCACACGAATTTCAAATCAAAGTTATCAGAAGATAAGGTATATAATGTAAATATCGAATGTATTGCTCCTGTGAGTGTAATTGCATGACGAATTAAAGTATTAATAATATTATTAGAGTTATTTTTCTTCGTCGAAGTAAATTATCCTTAGCACCTGTTGATTTGTGTTCTCTTGCGTTATTTAAATTTTGCGCAGATTCCAAAGTTGCCCACATTATTTGTAAAACTACTAGATTCGAGGAAATATATAAAAATGTATACCGTGGGATCGTGATAATCTTAGTGATGATTAAGCACTGTAAGATAAATTAACTTATAAATGAGATTGCTTTCTTTCCATATTTGCAAACCAATCGGAGTATTGAGATGTCTGCAACGCCTCCCGCGGTTTCCTTTCAACGCTTTCATCCGTGTGGAGGCTGTAAACCCGCCCCGATAATCAACAGCCCCACCGAATCCTCCCTCTCCTCTCCCTCTTGGTCGGCTGTTCTTTCAGTTATAAACACCTCCTGGATCCAGCTGAGATCATTTCGTCTTGTTATGTTGGATGTTTGCCAAATCTCTGACATATACGTTGTATTTTTTTTTTCTTCTGTGGAAACTGTGCTTGTATTGTATAAATACACCGTCGATCTCTCATCAAAAACCGCGTGAAAACATCATTAGTGAAGAGTTTTATTTTCCTTAAAAACATATATATTTTTCGACATTTTTGTCTACTATTCTTGTATAATTTTAGATTTCAAGCAACTGGTGGTTAGGTTTAGGGTTGCTGGGAAGATGTAATATAATAACAAGCAATATTAAATTTTCAGAGTTTCATCTAATATGTTTTCCATCATCACCAGCATTATCATCTATTGCCTACCTTGTTTAGACCTAAATACTTGTAATCGTTTCGAAACGCCAAATACTCAATTTTCGAGCGAACCAGGCATCTCGATGCTGGTCTTGTAGTTTTACTGATCATTTGTGTGAAATTCTGCCACACTACTTGGAAATTGTTGCAAACCTAGGCTCATTAACCAACGAAACAAGACCCTGGATGGGAATGTGGAAGAAACCTGTGGAAGGTGAACAGCACCCTCGTAAGATTGCATCCACATTTATTACACGGTGAATTAATTATCTTGCACACGTTCCTGATGCCGGTGCACAGAGGAGGTTAATGGGAACCGTGCGAAACTTATGATGGGGGCCTCTTGTCTACATGATTGATAAATAGTGCACGAAATTCATTACCTATTTATGCCTCGAAATATTAATTGGTGTACGCATATTCTGACTTAAAAATATGCAGCCAAACGAGTTGAACGCAAACCTGCTTCCACGATGCTCACAACAAACATATGTTTTCAACGCGAAACAGTGGACCGCCATGTTAATCAGACGTTTTCGATATCCATCAATCAGAGTCAATCAATCGTGATTGACGATTGAGAACGAGGGCTCAAGCACAACTGCCTTTACCATATTCACCCCAGGATTTGAAATCCGATCAGCAACGTAATGATCGAACGTTATGATTCCTGAAGATCGCTTTGCAGTAAGGAAGAGCGTGCAGTGACTTGTAGCGTGGCATTAGCACCGTGCAGGTGCTGTTTTCATTGTTCTCTTCGTGCAGATGAGTTCACGGATGGCTGCTTACTCTTTAGTCTTTTAATCGCTGTCTTTTATTGCGGCATAAATCATCCGCGTACGCATCGTCCAAGGGGACGCCGTGCCTGGGAATTCTGCAGAAGTCATAATACAACTCGTTAAAACTGTCCATCAACGCTTTGTTTTTACAGCGTTGTCGCTATTTGCTTTGCGAGTGAATGGGTGAATGGGCTAATTTAAAAAAAAAGGTATTCTCGTATTATTACGAGAAGGTATGCCACTGCAAGTGATTGGTTACATCACATGTTGTATATTATTATACTATTATGCAATATACAAGTAAATGATGTTAATATTTTACAGTCTAAGTGCGATCTTATCAGAAACACACCAGCAGCACTTTAAAGCCGAGGGAGTAGGTTATGTTTACTGGGAGAGCACTATAGAGCAGGGTATATACACGATCTGCGTAAAATCAGGATCAAGGCTAACCGGAAGTGTCGCAGTCATTACATAATACCCAAATCACAACAAGCCATGTGGGACGTGGCATCTGATTTGGATCTGATTTGAACATCGGTTTTGGAGCATAGAATCCTCTCCACTCTCGCATTATCTTAACTTCTCAAGCAGAGTTCATGGTGTGAGTTGTGAAGTTCATAGCGATCATTCATTTTATTTCAACTGAGAGTAAGGCAGGGCCAGAATAAAAGGTCACGGGATCATCGACCGTCAGCTATGCACTCCGTGTACATGCATACTGCTGCATGTTTAAACGGATGTATTCAATGCAGGCACTGTCCATGTCTCTCTTCTTCGATTATTGCGTTACAATAATTTCAGTGCGAAAAAAGGGTGTCGTTTGATCTTATTTCAAATTAATGACAAATGAATGAATAATTAATGAATCAAATAATTAAGAACTGACTTATTAGGTACTGCTTTTAATTAATTATGTTAATTGTGTGTCATTACATAATGATTCATATATATAAGATGATTCGATTGACGTATCTTGAATATCAATTATGGAATTCGCCGATGACAGCAGAGTAACCGTTAAGAGTCTTCTACACACTCCTTGACCTCGACATACC
Source organism: Capitella teleta (assembly GCA_000328365.1). Classification (NCBI taxonomy): domain Eukaryota; kingdom Metazoa; phylum Annelida; class Polychaeta; family Capitellidae; genus Capitella; species Capitella teleta. The sequence goes on along the minus strand of KB294061.1, from coordinate 177,681 downwards.
CTTCGCCCTGTCCCCTGAATATCGACCCCAGTTGTTACAAATATGCGTGAGTAGGCAATTTGTTAAAAAGCACACGGATCAAAGGCACCGGTGGTCAACAGCGTACTTGCGAGAAAGACATCGATCAATCGCGTTATTTTTTGTTGTTCTTTGGCTGAGCTAGCCGGAGTAAGCGCCCAATCAAGCCTTCTCCAACCACCTCTTCATCTTGCATAATCACCCGGAGTAATTAGCATTTCATTGTGTGATCCTTTCTTCTAACCGCGAGCACTTGCGATGTCAGCTTTTTCCCTGTTCTCTGGATTAGCGGAAGCGGGCGAGCGCGCAGACGCCACTGACGTGGGCTGGCTCCACCAAAGATAAGCTGTGAACATCGACTTGTTCAAAGCAAGCTGCGCTTTGGAATATATACAAGTGGTTGGTTTCTACCGTCATGCTGCATGTAGTGAAAAATACTTCACTCTCAATCACGGAAGATCGCAAGAATTATGTATACACCTCAACCGAGGAGCACCGGACAGAAGGCCACGGTGGCAAGGCAAGGCGTGCTTCAGTCCAAGATTTACAGGTTGGTGCTGGACTTATTTTACTTTGCGTTGTTGCCCTTGATGCAGTTCGATGAGTTTAACCTTGCTGCCACCATAACTTCACATCCTAAACATTCGTCTCACGAGGAAGGGTGAACTAGAAATACGAGGTAATCAACCCTGTAAGCCGAGACTTTGCTCATCCTAACAGGAAGCTCTTAGGTTCTTTTGCATTATTCAACTCCCTCGCGCGCTTTCTCTGGTGGCTCTTTTGTAAATGAAATAATTTCTGAGTGGGTGAAATATTCATGTCTTTTGTTCGTGGGCTGGCCACAAAGATTTGACCTGAGAGACCAGGAGCACTTTTTATTGTATTTCGAAGAGTTATAAATGCTACATTTATTGGCATTTGTACTTTTCATTGTAATAAAAAAAAATCCAGTTGAGTCAATCAATTACTGCTGCTCTTCGCCCGGCTGAATCAACAGTAGTCTATTGATCTCATTTGCCTCTCTACCTCACGTCAGGCTTTACGTGTTTTTATGGAAAATTCATATTGATGAGCACCATTGTAATTATCTCAATTGGAGCTTCATAATTGTCTGCAAATACGGAATCCAACACCCGTGCATATTTTTTATTTTTAATCAGACTTCACAAATTTGACCTATAAAAACCTGTTGAAATAATGTTTGTGATATTCAGTCATTCCACCCGAATTGCTAGCCATGAAAACCTCATCATTCATATACATGTATGTAAAAAAAAAAACATCAATAAAGTGGAGGCGACAATGGTACAAATTGGATCCTGATATCCTTGGCTTCCCACCCTGTCCATTGCGATCTGCTGAGGAATTACAGCATCCTCTCTTGACAGCAACAAGCAGGGTTTGTCATGAGTGGTGGACTCGTCATCCCACGTAAATCAACGAAACAGAGAGTGAAATTACAATCTCTGTGCATATCTCGGTGGCATGTGACTGCAATGTCGCTTTCTTCTGTTGATTTAGTACCTCTAATATTCTGTATAATTCCTTGTGTTGATATAGTACTTCTACATGCGGCTCGTCATTCTCTGTGGAGTATATTAAAGCCACGGTGAAGTTTATGTCAACCATTTAAATGACAACTGCAACTATACTATTATTATCTAAAAGCATGGAAATATGATAATTGAACATTTCATGATGTACTCGAGTTTAAAGTTGTACACCTGTAATTAAATCTGAATTAACCCTTTATCTGGTCACTGGTGTCTCTTTGGGTGTTACACGCTTGATGGGTATAAATGAGTATTCGTGGTTATCTATAATATGACGCAATGATTGTGTCGCAGTCATTGTGGATCATTGATCATCATTAACGGATCCACGTACGAGGAGGACCTTCGTGACTCAGAGCACTTGCAAACGTTCTTCGTGAAGCTTTCATGACAACCAAGTCGATATTGCGTCGAGTGTAACCATTGTCCTGCCGACTGTTCCCCTTCACTGCACGCATTGAATACAAGACTTCCTCGAAAATTTGGTCGATTGCCGCGCGTGAAGATTGCACAGGACATTACTGCATCATACATAATACACGCACAACACTTGTACATCAGTGTATGCATCAGGGTACACTAGTCATATTCTCAATGCTTCCAAACATGCATTATTTTAATATGATTTCTTTGTGTCGCCCAATATATTATTAAATTGTGTCGATCATTCATGTCCAACCCAGGAGGTATGGCATATAAGCAGCTCATTCAATCCAAGCCGCAGTCAAATTGAGCCTTGGCACTCAATCTGTGCGATTTATTTGTCAGTGTACAAGGTCAGAGACATTTTCTTTCCCAGAAATCTAGCGTCTCAATAACCTTGGTTATAGATGGTTATTATCGCCCGAATCGAAATTTCTTCCACATGCTCCGTCCAACCCGCCAGCTGACATCGGTCAAACCGCAATTCTCTTTCATCTAATTGATCAAACTGGCTTGCAATATTTTCCTGCTTTGCTGCATTGCCTCGTGATGCAGTTGAATCAATCTCATTTTGAGCTATATGACATTCTGAAGAAATCAAGATGTGCAGCAATCATGTTCAGCATTGAACAATATGGTTGTCTTTCTTCTTGGCAGGTATTCTAATATACAACACTAGAGATTGTCAATGATCAAGTAGATTGGAAATTTGGGACCGATTTATATATCTATTATAATATGTGAATAGTTATATTTAGCAACACACGTACTGCACCTCGACACGTGTTACCCTCTTGTGAGAGAGCACAGCATGGTATACCTCTGGCATTATACCAGCCCTTTTGGCCAAACCACTCGCCAGCGCCCATTGTCCGAGCAGGCAGTCTGCTAATCGCCGTGTTTGCGCATCCATAAAGCGTGGCCATTTCTCCTCTGGGCCTCATCACTTGCATCAGCGTCCTCTTGCCAATACAGCGCCCATTGGTTGTGGGTTATCAGGGGGCCGGCATCTCTTGCCTTCATAACGGCCCAGGGTACGACGCTCACGAGGCGGTGATAGTGCACCTCTGATGTCTGCAGATTCACGTGTATGTCAGTGTGCCTATCAGCCACACTATACAGATGCCCTCAGTTAGTGTATACAAACAGCTACACCATATTAATGCAATATTTATTTTATGTCTTTCAAATGGGCGAAATGACCCATACACGGTTTTACTAATGCCCTGATTAGCGTATTGGTGCCGATATCAACTGCATGCAATAAAATTGATCGATCATTTATAAAGAGTTGCATATAATATATGTTATATTCAATGGGCCGTGGGCATCCATACTCCATTGACCTAGTAGCATGATAATGATCAACGGGGTGTCTGAAGACGACTGCCCGGAGGAGACAGAGGCGCAGAATGCCGTCGTTTGGGGCTTCCCTTCGGTCAAAGTTCTAGAGGTGAGGTTCAGTGCCAAAGTGATCTTTAGCGTGTAAATAAATGTATGTGCATACTGTTAATGCTTAAACTTAAGCATACTTAACACTTTGCAGGTCCATTTGCAACTTTAGGCCTTGTTTCCCGTTTGCAAACTGTGATTTCTTGGTGGGATTTCAGTCGTTGGGGCAGTGCATCCAGGAACTTTCTTATTTGATTATTTGCCCAGCCAAACGCTTTTTGTGAAGGTACATACACACTATAAACTTCAAGAACTCCGACTGAGTTGCTGATTAAGTTTCCATGAAAAATGTGTTGAGTAGAGCTATATCGATCTAGTGCAAGATGTATGTATCAACCCCTCCCGAGATTTCAAGAGGGGCGGACTCTAGACGTAAGCTTTAGTCCAAAGATTGTACTCAAGCTTCTTAGGAATGGCCGAGGCCGTTATGATGCTAACCATAACGCACACTCAAGAATCATAACGTCCCTACAAGAGCAATGATGCATTCTACATGGGTAAACAGAGCAGATGGACTCTGCACTGTATATATCACCATCATCTGGCATGGCCCTTGGATGTTTATTGAGTGTCGTGAATGACTTGGTCGGCAGTGGATGCAATTCCATTGGACAGGGAGGCAAACAGAACAAAACAATGTCGCTGTACATATTCTGGAAATGTGTTAAAACTGACCCACATTTTCGCTTGCAATAATAGCCTCAGACATCAGTGAATGACGCATACAAAACACCTTGTTACGTGACTCTGTAGGCGTTAAAGGCAATGATAGGCATCAGATGGAGACATGACCCTGAATCTTGTTCTTTGATCACTGGGTTCATATGCGAGATTCCAAGACGGTTGCCTGCTCGTCCTGATGCAGTTACTCTTTCGGTCTCTTTCCCTCATTTACCCTCGCTTTGCTATGACCGGCTTCGGTAACAGCATTCGCGGGGGAGAAAACCGCGTAACAACCCTTTTCTGTACACCCTCCGCCTCCCCTCCTCCTTCCCTCACAAACGATACAGTTTGTGATGTACGGAGATGGACACCGCGACTGTTCGCTGCAGTCTTTGAGTGAGGGGCCGTGCACAACTTGACAAAACTTGCCTCCAGTAAGACTAATACTGAGACATTCCTTTTCAGAGTCTTGACTCACAGAAGCGTCGTGCGTGAAATTGGCTCATTTGGACACGACAGGGTCCACTTTGGCGTTGCTTCTAATTTGCTTCTTAAAGCTGAGCTGACTGGCCTTAAATTAAAGCCTTACAGACGTTTGTTTAGAGCACACGTGGCATCAGGTCCACGTGCGCATCCCCTTCGATACTATCCCCATTGGCGTCACTGATCTATGTCAATTGACTGCAACGCGTGGCGGCTTCACATTAATTGCTACATAATACTCATTGTATGGGAGAATAATTGACGCGCCAACCGACACACAGACACACTACGGACTGCCGCTGATCACGATATCGCCGTCATGCTATGATACAATAAGATGTGTGCCCATGGGAATTCAACTGGGAAATTATGCTCTGCACCACTTTTGGGTCCAACCATTCTGAAGCATTTGAGGCTTTAAACTGAACACTGGCTATACAGGCCCAGGGAATCATGTCCTGTTCTTATTATATTATGAACCTGGGGTGTCACTATCCCCATAGGCAATAAATATAAAACAATTATATTACATAGGTAGATTGATCAGTTATTTATGAGTACTTTTAGATTCTATTGGTGAATAATCGAGCGTCCACGCAGATAGCACACGACTGTTGACAACTGAAGGGAGTGCACGCATATAATAGCACTGCCGCGTCTTGGCCTTTCATATTATTCTGCTAAAAGCTTCCTTCCGATAATTGGAGACTCAAAAAGATCTGGTGGCCATTAGCAACGGATTTCAAGAATAGCCACACTCACGACAATTCTCAACGCACAACAACTTTGTCCATCTCTGCTTTGTATATCGCAGCAAAACATCGGTCATGTGTTTATTCACTTTGTTGTCAATGTCAGGCTTCCATGACAACCAATGAGGTGCCGCTCTGCTTACAAACTCGCTTGCGCCTAACAGTTGGCCTTTTCGCTTCCTCCCTCCATGCCCATTTACAGAGAAAGGGTCATTGTCTCGAGAGGCTGGAAGAGGGTCGTCCTGAAACTTCACTCTCGTCCCTGTCCATCATGCTCTGCAATTAACACGCAGGAGCTTGCTGTCAACCTCAGACGGCTGTCGTCTGCTTGGTCGGCGTTACATCTGGCTGCAGCATTCCGCCGCTCAGTGCAGATCTCAGGCAGACCACGGTGCAGTGAACACCTGCCCGTTGGAGTTGGATTCGTGATTAGCGATGGATGAAGAGAAGAAGATTCCCAAGGAGGACCCAGATTCTGCTAGTGAGTGGAGGACACCTTGGAAGGTGAGGCGTGTGAATTACAGGTGAATTACAAGTTGCGTTACCTAATCTGACCATTGATACCTATGCGTCCCAAATCCCAATCTTCTACCTGACAAGTATATGAAAAAAAAACAATCCGTGCTGTTGTCACGTTGCTTCCTCTCTTAAGATTCATCATTACTGCGGATATTATCTTGACGGTGCTAATGGATTATTGCATCAGTTGTATGGATATGACTCACCCCAATCTCGTAGGTATAAGAAGGGGAGTTTCTCTATTTAAAACGCCCTGATGTTGAGCAGATCCCTTAATTGATGTACATGCCACAGTATGGCTATCACAAAACACGCTGTGCGCATCCGTAAATCTGTGTGTCCTTTAATTATGCACGCTGTGTCTTCTTGTTTCTTCCTCTCCGCCCCCCTCGGCAACAATTGCATTTCCCAAATTCCCGTGCGATGTTCATGATTCACGCGACAATTAATTAATTAATTATATGCAGTTACAACCTGCTATGCATCGTGCTTGCCTTATGGAACACCGATTGATGATACTACTGTTTTCACGGTATACCAAATAAGCCACGACCTAGCTACATGGAGTATCTTGGAAATGTCATGAGACGCATAAAATTACCCACTGCCTCGCATGACCCCACCCCCTCTCCCACGAAACCAGCTCAGTAGCAAACAGAGTCTAATGCAATTTTCTGAGAGGTCTGACTTTGTTATTCGGTTATATACTTTGCACCTGGCTCACACATCAGAATCTGTTCACGACTCAGAAATCAAATTCACAGATTGCTTTTCGTCGCAGACACCGAAATCGTATTCAATTTCATATGCGCATGTAGAAAATTGTCAACGTGTTATATGCAGGCTGACATTTTCTGATATTTTTCTGGCACCTCAAGCACAGCCTTGTGAGCGCTGATTTACCTGGGCAAAGACCTCCAATTATTGCCTCATCAAGGTCACAGTATTAAAGTGGCATTTGCAGACCCACCTGTGGAAGTACTAATTACCACCAGCAAGCTTTTAAGCAATTTTTCTCCCAGTGTTTGCGCCACTCGAATATTGTACACATTGGGCTATATATATCCACTAGTCTATACCTGTCTGGAGCGTTTCCATAGATTGAATGTTAATCAATTCCTCTTTGATACATGTATGCCACATACTCAGGTTAGGTTTACAGGTGCATGGTCAGCTTAACAACATGTACAAGTATAAGATGAGATCATGCCAGGTTTGCATGCTTCGGTGAGTTCAAATGAAATTGGTAATACATAGATTGAGCAATACTGGTTTCATTTACAGTCATTCGTGACGTCATTCAAGTGACACAAAGATTTGGCCCAATTACAGCATTTACATGGCTCAATTTGACTGAGCTTGAGAATTATCATTATTCGCTGATCTCATTATTAAAGGACCAACATTACAATTTTCAAAGATCCGAAAAGTTAAAACAACTAAATGAAAGCAACTCCACGAGGTGACCATCTTCCATAACACGTAAAATCGATGCCAACACAAGGACACAGATTACAATCAACCTTTCGATTTGAGGCTTGCTATTTATATTCACGGGCCTAGCTACTTCTTCTGTGACCATGGAATACGAACCGCGGTGGGAGAAGCCTATCGGCGATTCGCAAATTACCTGTGCCACATATTCAAATATATTGTTGATTAAAAAAATACGAAAGAAAGAATTGCTACCATGAGCCAAATGAAAGCAATTCCGCGATTGCATCATCGAGTGCATCAATGTGCGATCTGGAGCAGTGGTCACAATTCATGATCATATTTTGTCACGTAATCGGAATTATGGGTTGTAAGTGACACTTAATCGCCATAATGGGCGATAAGAGACTTGATAGATGAATGCTTGTCAACAGAGGCCGTCCGTTCAGTCCCCAATGCTCTTGTTTATAAAGGAAAGTGTCGTCGGCTGTTGAATCACTTCGCGTTGATCTGCAGAATTTGGGAGCTTATAAGCGTCAAAGGCGTTCTGTCGATATGTGCTTTCATTGGTGTATGTGTGACGAGGTGGGTGGAAGCAATTGCTAAGCATTCAATTGCTTCAGAATTAAAGTTAAATCGTTAAATTAACATTATTAAATCAAACTGCGGATAACTATGCACTGCACAGTGCACAGTGCATCGGAGAGTTCTGAACAAGTATGTACTGAACAATCTAAGGGCAGCTCATGCTGTATCAACTCATGCTACCGTCAGTTACTTCAGTATATCGGTAATCAGTCTTTATTACGACTTAAACAAACAATCGTAGGACCCTCTAACGGCTTTGTCGTATTTTTCTTCAGCCGCAATTGCGCATTTTATGTGTGTCAATTTCATTCTTTTATTGAGAGCAGCAGAAAAACTAGTTTTAAGCCAAAAATGACCCAAACAGCAGACGTGTCGATTTCATTTTGTGATTGAGTAATCCGTATCCACGCCTCGACTATATTTGTCACTTTGATTATTGAAATACCTCGTCTAACAGAGGCACAGCAATAGAAAAGAAATTGAGATGCTTCGTGATAATGGGCCGCCATCGGGCTTCTCATAATTTGGAGTCCATCTCCCAGTGATATCCCGTCTTTTATTTCGATTGCGTTCAATAAAATTTAAAGATAAATTCCTCAGAATAACTCCAGAATCTGGATGTATATTTATATTACGCCTCGGATGATTCAATCACTAGCTTTTGCGATGTTTCCGGCTGCGTTTATTTTGCCGCTTTCTTCAATTCTTCCCAAGTCCAGAATATATTACAATCATGATAAGCTCCGTTTTAATTTTCGTGTTTTATCAAACCTTATGTATCTGACCGTGAACTGCGATCTATTGATCAACATGTATTCACTCAACCCACAGTGTTTTTAAAATCTTACGGTGAAAGATCCTTCACTTTTATGGACCAAAGTTATGGAACTCTCTTCCGTCATTGTGACTTTCTATCATCATTTAAAACGCTGTTTAAAGACTCATCCCTTTAATCGTATTCTTAACCAGTGATTTTTAATCAATTGCATTATTTTTTACCTGTTTTGCCTTTTAAGGCGCCTGTGAGCAGAGCCAGCTCTGGAACAGGTGCACTTTTATAAATGAATACATTATTATTACGCAATGGAATACTGGTATTGACGGTAGTCCAGTGGTTTCGGAGTTTATTCAGCGGGCTAAATTAAGTAATTTCGATGCCCAAGCTATCTTAACGACCAAAATTAATTAATCGAGGTTTTGACCAGATAAGCATGCAGTCGAGCTCATATGCAGTCGGTCATTCACTGGTGTGGGAGAAAAGCGCAATAATTATTAATTGCAGCATCGAAAAATGTCACCCATTGATTAGCAAATGGTGTTTGTCAGTATCAAATTTCAAAATTATAAGAAACCCCCCAATCGTGTGAATTAAAGTCGAAACAGAATAGAAAATACATGTACATCAATTGCACATGTGTTGATTAACAAGTCTGTATATGTATATTTATGTACATACGATGTGTATGAATGTGTTCTGTTTTCATCATGGCGGGATTATGCTATACAACATAGATATCGTGCATGCACATGATATGTCGTCATCAACATAATCCATCACTTCGTCACCCGAATAATAACGTCAAATACTATTGTTCTGAATTTAAAGGATTAAATTTCCTCCATATACCCACTAGCTGTGTGATTTATGAAATAAATATCCCAAATCCACTAATATACAACTAAGAAGAGATGTAATTATGTGCCAATACTGAACTGTAATTATACAGTTACATGTATACATCGACAGATAAACTGGTTCGCACGGTCATTCATAATCATGAATGCTTAGGAATGATTGAAGACTACGATAATGCCCTATCATCGTCAGCGGCGCTTAGTCATGGGAAATTATTCTATCTCACATAATGCACATCCAAGACTGACAAGACGCCTAAATCGAACGTTATGATCTGTGAGGGCTTCATGCTTATTGCATTACGACCAAGGACCCCGAAGATTGAAGAATATACGCACTGCGCAAGCAATCCAAGAAGCAGCAGAGGTCTCTATGTCTGGCATTATGATATTTAAGACATTATGACTGGGCATAAACTCACTGTCCAAGGATCACCCTGACGTTATGATTTGGGAAAACGTCTCCTCCTTCCTAATCTCAGCGCAATCTTCGATCCCTCGCATTTCCCCCTTCCTTGATTCGATTTTTTTCCACGGTGGATCTCTGGTGGATTGAATTTCTTGAGTGGCGTCTGTTGATCAAGTTGAATGTCGACACAGGGAGAGGGAGAGGCGTCGCCTGAAGATCCAGAACACGTCGAATCAATACAAGACCTGAATCCACAGCAGCGCTGAGATGAGTCTTCCCTAGCTCTCCCGTGAACGGAGAATCTAATCAAGATGCGATCCTTTTCCCTTTCCCTCAATGGCACCCCTGAAGCCGAGCGACCCAAAACCGCTGGAGACTCAAGCTCTGAACAAACCAGCCGTAATTGCCATAGGACGATTTTTCCCTCTCTTTCATGCGTTGCCATGCCAACGATTTCGTGGCACCAGGGTCAGCACTTGTCAGTCAGGACCGAAAGCCATAATATTCCGCTGCATGCCTAAGCTAGTTACACTGTTGCAGCCTGAACGCTAAGAATTGCACGTCACGGTGCGGAGTCATTCATCAGTCGCGATAATGCTACCTCCTACTCTGCTTTGCACCCACCTTCGGGACCTTTACTGATCCCCGCAGTTATGATGCGGCTTCCGGGCACAATATGCAAGCACCAAGGGAGACGATACCAAGGCCACTCAGTGAATACCGCTCTACGTTAATGAAAGGCGACCGTGCTTTATGGCACCGAGAAGACCAAGCCATAAGATCTAGTTTGCTTCGGCTGCCTTTAATGGGACATCCGCATTAGAGATAGATCTTTCTCAGTTACAATCGAATCCAGCTGATACAACGTGACTATAATGTGGAATCACATGGCAATAGTTCGCCATACTGCTCTTCGCGTCAGTTCTATGATTAGGCGTCCTTGTATTTAGCATTGTATAGAAGTGTGGATGCGACACTCTGCTCGTCTCTCGCCCTCTTTAATTCCGTTTCCATCTGTATATATTACCCGCCTATGGTCTCATTTCCTTATTAGATGATCTATTGATACGAGTAGGTCAGTGATAGGAAACCCTGCTTCGCATCAGACGCCCAGATATGCCTCGCAAACATGGTGGATGTGGTGCTCTGGCCGCATCATTGCTTCCACGAACGCCACCAATTTGCTTGCGATGTCCCTTCCCTCGCTAATCCAACAGCAATGAGTATTCGATCAATGTTATGACAATCCAACCGCCTTCAGAGAAGTCTACAGTCTCCAACATGGATTCCCCCTTCAAGGAACGCCACCAGCCCGTCTAACCCCACGTGGATACTAATTCAGTTAGCAACGATATTGCTAGTGGCAAGCATATCATTAGCATGGCACGCAGCCGAGAAAGCCATGTTTCTGAGAAATGAAGACTTCTGCTTTTGTGAAGGAAACCGCATACAATAATAGAGAGTCACGCAACCCTCCCGAGATACGCGCCTTCTGAGGCTAAAATTATACCTTGGTATAATATGCAAACCTCTAAAATGATACTCCAGACGCAGCTTAATGTTCCCATTTTCGCTCGGTTTTAGAGGGATATACGGGATCAAGCTTGGTTTTTGTTTTTCAGTCTATGGTTGTATCCCATGATCTCGCAGCTGCTATAGAGATCGTTGATTAATTCCAGGAACACCTGAGCATAACGTTTTGTGTTGGCTTCACCTCTGCTAACACTATTTGTCTCAACACAGGTTTCTCTTTTAAACCTTTCAAAAAGAAATGGTGTTTACACTTCACACTGGGTAGACCTGCACTATTAAGGTGATAAATATTGATTATTGTATACAGTGTTAAAAGATTTCCACCTGAGATTACGCCCGTGGCTGATTAATTACATCCGCATGATAATTACTAGTTACTAGATACATGTATACATAATGCTTTCCTTTATCCCTTTGCAAGGTGTGATGACTTCATCTGCAACGTTTAAATGTCAGTTGTATTAAACAGTCACGAGTGCTCCTCTGACGGTATTTACAGAGGATGGAACATACTGCTCTTTGTGCCCTCGCCTCTAAGTGCCCCCTATTCACAATATGCACACTACGAAGCAGAAGCATCTGCTAATGCCTCATTCAACGAATGCAAGCCACCCTCTTTGGGCGCCGTGTTCCTTTGGTGTGTGGGCGAAAGATAGCGTATGGTTCTTAGCAGATTATTGGTGAATGGAGTTCTGACTGGAGATAAGACTTAGCCTTGGTTATCGTAGTCTTTAACAATGTTGAGCCATGAAAGGCATTGCTCGCAAAGTGGCCGGCTTTGTGTGCGGCTCATTTGAAAGTCTTCTTTATCAGCTAGGCCTCTATTTGCAGTGTACTGCAGTCTAAGTGCAGTCTGCTTCACATTTTTGGTTAGTTATAGCCCAGATTAGTCGTATCTCGCGTGTAATAATGATATGTATTAACTATGATTTAAACTCAAGTTTCTTGCTGCAATCTTATTCCAGTATTGGAACCTTCAATTGCATTTAACAAATACCTGGATTGTATTATCTCTTGTATTACCAATCCGATCCACGATTTCATGAGATACGTTATGCGGTCATTTATTATATATTTCTCATGTTTATGTTTGACTTGAGATTGAATCTCTGAAATAATTTATGATGATTAATTTTTCAATATATATATATACATATATATGTGGGACAATTAAGTTTGCACCGCATGACCCACACTTGAATATTGGACTGTTGGATGCAACGAAAGGAAAATCGAATCTCCTTTCTTCCTAGTAATCTGATCAACTATGCTACGCGTCTCTTTCTCATAATATACTACCATCAGAAACAACATCATCCTCCTAATCACATGATATCGTGCTACCGCCCATTGACCCTCAGTCAGCAACCGTTAAAATCCTTCATTGAAAAAGAAGACTGTGTGATCGAATAATGAATAATTAATCTGATTGATTATTGCGATGCCACTTCTCAGCATGCTTACGCCCAACGTGTGTGGTGCTTCAGCATGACGCAATGTCAATCATCATAATCCGGTCATCGACCTTTTGATCCCCCCTCCTCTCCTTCCTCGCCACTACATGTCATGATCACGATCAGAGGACGGTAGTCTTATGATCCTCATATTACCCTTGAAGAACCAGGCAGTTCTATGAGGACAGATTTACGCCGTCGTGAAGGAAGATTGTATCGGCGGCAACTGTTGCCTAGCGACCAGCGATTCCAGGGCGGCTTTTCACCCAATTTCCTGCTAACCCTCAATCTCTTAGCCAAGTGCTTCTGGGAGAACATTAGAATTAAGCCGCCCTCTGCATGGGTCATCTTGTGCTTGGCTCAAACAGTGCACGCATTCACACTCAAGAGGGTAATCCACTTTGCAAAGAGAAAATAGGCTACTCGAGTAGCTGGGCCTATATGGGGACAGTATGCATCATATTGCTGGCATGTTGCATTATTACATGTACATGTATGTGCAAAATATGCTTTCATTCTCACATTGTATGTCATTATGTTATGTGGACCAAAAATAGCAATTATAGGTGTCATCACAAAATGTTAAGGGTGCCTCTCTATCCAAGCAATCAATACTTAATGAAATTAACATAATCGGCGATAGACTGGTATAGTCGGCATGTACAGTGTGCCAACTTTAAATATCCACGGATACTGCGACATCCGATTCGACATTCGCATAATATTATGCAGTGCACTCAGTAAAGTAGGGCATAAATATATCACACGTTTAGAAGAGTGTTCCCTATGGAATCTGCATTTTTATTCAATCCCTCTTTGATCTCAATACGAATGCCCCGATCGCTCATCTCAGCCTTTTGCGTCGCATCCATCAGCTGCGAATAATAAGCTGCCATCTGCACTGAACCCTCGCTTTTCAGTCTCGCAGCCAGCTTACACAATGGATATGACTCCCTCTCCTCTGTTCCGGTGCCTCAGCTGCGCAAACGAGGCTTTAGAGGGAGAATTGTCAACTGATGGTAGAATATGAATTGGATTCGTTTCAGCGGCTGCTTGGTGTGTATGTGAATCTCCGTTTGTCTCAACCAGCCAGACATTATGTTGACGTATCTATAATTACTCCGTACGAATCCTCGCAGTGCTTCTGTGTCAACAAACAGGTGGAACTGAAGGGCTCTCAAAGCCTATACCTGCCGGCTAAGCCCAGGGACCTTCATGCAATAATATTACAGCCCGATGTCTTATCTCCCAGGGTTTTACTAAATCGTGGTCTTTGTGGAGCATTTCAAAGAGTCATGGGGATGATAACCTGGATATCCAGGGATACTTTTTCTCCACTGATTGAAAATGCAATCAAATCATTCTCTTGAATAGGTTTAATTCAGCTATAGACACACCTCAATTTATTCCTAGTAGAATGGAAGCAAGCTGTTGTGGTGAAAATGGCTTCTCAATATTTGAAAATGAAGTTGCGATAATATTCATGTCCCTGGATATTAAAATACAAAAATTAAAATTTTCTGCGCAGTGACAGTCCGTTTATCAACAGCTCCCTTTCCTTCCAAGAAACCCCAGAGTGTACCCCCCCCCCCTCTCCTCACGCAAAAGTTTTGGATCCAAAGATCAAAGGCATCTGATTTGAAGACCCGGAAAGCAATTATGGTAATTATAGTCTCATTAGGATCAACCTGTATTCAGAGTTGTGTCCAGGTAGAGAGAGAGAAAGAGAGAGAGAGGGGGGTCGCGTAACCGTGTCATGCAGACTGCCTTTGATTATGGAGCGATCATTTATCTCATGCTAATCCTGTCTAGTGACGTCATTCCGGATGTCGAGTGACGTCATATAACTCCTTCTTTTTTCATTTGAAAGTATTAGCTTTGAAGTGTGCTTTGTATAATTCCTTTGTCTCATACGTGTTATGCATTGTATGCATACGTTGTATGCATTATGCAGGCTGAGTTAAGCGAATTCAAAGCCAGAAGGGGGTTCACATTATAAGCTTTGACGATGACATGGACAATGCTTATCTTTATGCATGCATTGTGCATCTTGATTCTCAAACAATGTACAAAATAGTTCACAATAGTGGACTTGGCAGTTATTATTAAAGTCACATTAAATTATTAAAGTCACATTAGAGAAATAGAAACCATATTGGTGTAATGAACAGCATATTATGGGACGAGATGAACCCATGAATCCATGACCACGCCGAATGTTCATCATCCTGTATTCTGTCCATTTATTTGCTCATCCCATTGGTGTGTGCAATATTATGCACTGAGCACTGTAATCATGTTTTAATGTTTTACCTAACTATAAAGCTGGCACAACGAAACAAGAATCAAAATTGATGCCCATCATTTTCAAATCATGATTTTAACATTAAAGAACACAAAACTAAAACCTCCAATCATCATCACTCAAGTCATAAACCGTATAACATGAGATCGATATGCGATTCCATCCCCGGAACCCGATGTGTCCATCTCGTAATGAAGCCATTGAGCGACATAGGAATTCTCCCTGACGACGAACAGGGTCCGCACATGCAACGCGGAAAATTGGCCAGGAAAGCTTGTCAAGATGCATCCATCATGTTTCTGTGTAAGGTGGTACGGCAATATTAAGCGGCAGTTTGCCTTGATGTCGTCCCAGGCGCCAGTGTTGCTTGTACCAAGGAAACTCGATGATTATTAGCACCGCCAACAAGTGTGTACTATCGCGTGTCCTTTTATCATGATTCTTCGCCCCCAATAAAGCCGTGGGTAATTGCCGCGCTGTCCGAGGTGACCCCGTTTGACACACCATCCAGACTCATCAGATTAATTGGCACATCACACAGCAACAGCATTGTATACTTTTCTCAGCCACACTAAGACTGTCACAAGACACCGAATGGTTGACTGTTGCTATGGCAACGACAACGCTAAATATCGATCCCGAAAACGAGGCTTCCATTTTCTCCATGTTGTTCTCGTTTATTTTGGTTTTTTTGTTTTTTATTATATGTTATTTCTATTTATTATGCAGATAATAACGAGATCTGGGCCACAGTTTATTTTTGCCTGTGTGGTAATATTGGCAGTGTAGATTTATTCAGAGTTCTTTGTGCAGGAATTTGGGACCCGGAAAATATTGAAATGAAATCTCGGATCAAGAGGCAGTCAGGCTTCTTTTGTATGCACCGGTAACTAGAGGTATGACCGTCTGTCATTGGTAAGAACGTGATCCCCTTAACTCTGAAGTCACTAACCTCTAATTAGTAATGGCAATATATATTAGACCTGAATGTTTAATTGTTGACCAAATCTGCTAACATTATAGGCAATATAAGCTCGATTGATCGCAGCATGCCACCCTCATATTCTCGTATTGATTAAGTCATAAACAGTGAGGACGATAAGACAAATTAATCAGCGCTTCTGTGCTGATAAATTGCTCAATCTAAAGCAGCGTTACGGTCATTCTAAATCATAGCCCAACCCTGATGAATTCGCACCCTGCCTGCTTGATTAACCCTCACTCCACTGAATGGCTTAGCAGCGGCTTTGCCACCCGATAGTCATCCGCCTGGGAGCTTCGGGGAAGCGTCCCCCGCTGCTTATTTGTGAAGCAACACAGATTCAAGAGCGCAGACGAAGCAGAGACACGGAGTGCAGCGGTGGAGGAGGAGGACAGGTGCGGCGAATAGGATATTGTACGGATACGTGCTTTAAGAAGGGGTCTCCCACCTCTTCTTTGTTTCTCTCTTGTGTGGGTCGACTGAAGTCGTAGCAACGGACGAGGATAGCAGCGAGGAAGACGAGCGCTTGCCGATGGACGGCAAGAAGGTCTCGCCCGACGATGTGAGTCTGGTGTTGCTGATGTTGTCAATTTCATTCTGGTTCTACGAGATAATTGCATTGCTTACCATTATGGATCCACTCTGGTGGTTTATTGGCACTATAGATAGGGAGCTTAGGTATTTATCTTATCAACTAACAGTGCAACGTTGTACATAGCTTTATGTTAAGTATATACAAACTGCCAGGTATAGACCTCATCAACACTAAGTATTATACGATACGAGGAATTACCTGCGTATTAATAAATCAGTTTAGTTCTCGCTTATCCCCTTGATTCTCTTCTCGGGATTAATCATATGTTATTCCTCGTTGCATACATCACATCTTTGACATCCTGAATATCTCATGGAAATTTGCCGAATGGCGGTTAAATGGCGCGAAGAGGGTTTCTTTCGCTCTTTCAATTATTTAGTCGTCTTCTCTCCTATTCGGTCTTCAAGGTAGTTTACTCAAAGACAGCTGCCTTGCCAAGGTCGTTTTCCAGGAAGGACTTTTTGCGCTGCCACAAATGACATCACATTGTGTATTGTGTGGTTTGTATGATTCGGATTTGCAATCAATTTGTAAATGTCAAATCTCGCTGACTGAAGTCGTGTGGCTGCATGCGTCATTTATGAAAAATGTTCACTTTCATTGTGTCAAATTTTAGAGTTGATTCTATAATTCAAAACCAATATAGAAACATAATACGACATGACCTTTAGTGAGAAATTATGTTAGCAAAATCCAACTTTCGTTGATAAAATTCTCTAGTATTCCTGGCAATTTTCCTTGAAATATTGACACTGACAATTAAGACGCATTGTATGCTAAACGATGCGGTTTATCGATAATTCGTTGCATTCGTCTGAAAATCAACCACAGCAACCGATGACGCTACGCACCATTGACTTAAAGCCCCTCTTTCGTTGCTTTAACACTTTCCTATCACGTTCGCATGATTTAAAGAGGATACCGGATAGTTCCAGCCTCCAGGTCGCTCCGGATCCTCAGTCCATGAATTAGCATCGTGAGAGCTCTGGCTAAGCTCGCAATTGTAGAATGGATGATTCATGATTGGCAGCCTCCGAAGAGAGGCATTTTTCCCCATTCTTTGATGAAGCAGAACCATAGTATAGCATTGATGTATTTTCCCATAGTCTCTGATCCGTCCAAGGTATGCCGTCTTATACGCCTATCACCCGAGTAGGTGAGGCAAATCATGTCATACCCAATACAAAAAGGTGTGTTATGTGAAATAATAATGGTTCCATATAATATGCAAGCACAACAATGAATTTTATCGATATTCATCAGTAATTGTGTTCTTATTATAATGATGTTTTGTGTTTTTCTAAGTCCTCAACCAACACATTGTGCTGAATGATGGATTGCTGCAATTCCATCAGCAATTTATGGGGGTTTTTTTTCTTTTTATTCCTTTATAAAGAGAAGTTTCCACCTGCCAGACAATGCTGTAACATTTACCGGCCATTGTTAGATTGTTAAATTATAACCAGAACATTGCTGTGGACCAATGTGGTTCATATACTCTGGCGTTTACAAGCAAATTAACTTATGCAATGTGACGGTTCGGTGTGGATCCAGCATGACGCGGTTTGCAAATCACAATGGATTTGGCCGTTTTCTCTTCCGACTTCCTCGGCGAGTACGTCGACCCGTCGCTGAGATGGGGTCATCAGCGATGTGTCCATTTCGCGCTTCCAATTCAGCCTCTGTCAATTTATTCCGTTGATGTTAGGTCGGTGTGTCTCCCCCAGTGGACGCTAAATCGATCTCTCAATCACCATCTTGAGGTCTCATCCTCTACGATCCCCTAATCTACATATAAACCTACGTGTACTTATAATCTAGGGACGATCAAAACCGAGGGTTCCATCACTTTAACCTTGCGATGCGATGCATTTAAAGTTTGGCCTATCACAAGCAAGGTACGTACGAGGCCTACAGTTTCGCAATATCTTGGTTTGATTGAATGAGACAACATGATATAACATAATGAGTTGCCTCACATGAATCGATGCCATTCGCGTTGTGTTCGATCCACCAAGATTACCGGATTTTTATTGATCACAAGAATCCAACCGTTATGACTTAGGATTATCATGAAACCGTTATGATTCAGAGAAGTCAACCAAATATCTTTATCACCAAAGAATTTGGGTCTCCAAATTCTTTGGTATCACGTTAAAACCAAGTGTGGTGAGGGAGGAGGTAAGGGATTCAAGCAAAGGAAGGTGGAACAACCATCGGTGTCCCGAGTTTCTAACCCTAACTCTAACCCTAGATAACCCTAGGGTTAGCGCTAATCGTGATTGGATCACCTGGGTGGAGAAACCACCAGCGCACACCGCATGGGCAATCATAACGTAATGGCTAAGTGGCGTTCAGTCTGGGATCGCCACCCGTGCGATGCGGGAAACCCGAGTGCAGTTTTGGCTACATGAGATATTCATAATGCACTATTTCGCTATCGAGTGCGTTGTGATTCTCCCACGGAATGAACAATCGTGGGTTTGGTAATCTGAACCTGATAATATCTTCCTTCCTCTTGAGTCTTTGTTGTGTCCTACTGCGCAAACGAAGAGCATAATGCTTCTTGGTGGTCGATCGACTGTCATTGGTAATGTCATCGTTGAAGCCAGTCGCAGTATTGAGTAAAGCGGTTCTACCTTACGTATTTTTTTTTTTTTTTTTCAATCTTTCTTTCTTTTTTTTTTTTTTTTTTTTTTTTTTTTTTGCTTTAGAGTTATGACAAGGTCTCGTGCTTTAATGAAATAGTAATTAAATAAAACAGATGGCCTTTAAAAAAAAGTCCTGCACTTCGGAATATTATGACACGAAATGACTGAAAATCAAAAAGAGAATGGATTATTCATTGAAAATTCGACACTTGAATTAATTTCGACGCTTCGTTGCTATGACGACGCACGTACGGACAATGAAGTGCCCTAAATTCGTTATTTTGGAGCCTAAAATTGCGGAGCAGTTATCATAGCCTCCGGATTCTGACCAAACCAACTTCATTTTCGGGATTATAATGAAATTCCGTTTCTTGTAATGTACGTAGGCGAAAACTGCATAATTCCACTCGTTCTTGATTACTCTAAACCTTGCTAAGCGGTCGGATCCTCGATGCGGGAACTCCTATAATAATTAAATGAGATCTATCCTCGTCTTGAGTCCTTGCGCCTCGTCGGGATTACAGCAAAATCAGCTTGTTTGGGCTTTCTTAAAATTCAAGGAATTGGCCTGGATGGAATTCAAGGAATTCTCAGTGAAATGCCTTGACTGTCTGTCTGAACTACTTTTCACGTCTAGTCTTTGCAAGTTCATCTCTACTGCTTCTGTGATTCTTCCTAGCTGTGTGCCTTTCCGTTAATTGATTATTGTCTGTGATTATTCTTAGCTTTAAGCCTTGCTTTTAAATGAAATTGTATCACAAAGTCTAGTCATTTCAAGTCCATCTTATTGTCTGTGATTATTCTTAGCTTTAAGCCTTGCTTTTAAATGAAATTGTATCACAAAGTCTAGTCATTTCAAGTCCATCTTATTGTCTGTGATTATTCTTAGCTTTAAGCCTTGCTTTTAAATGAAATTGTATCACAAAGTATGTGTCTCATAGTTTAGCTGTTTACAGCATTGATTTTACGAGATACTTTTATCCTCCTTGTGACTACAATTTTTAGAAATTTATATTTATTACTGGAAAGCTTTTATTTTATATAATCAAAACGTGTTTGGCACCGTATAACACTCACTAGTGTTGGTGTGCCGCTAAACATCAATTTCCTTGCCTTTCCCTTAATTGCGTTTGTGTCACAAAGTATGTGTCTCCTTATTTAGCTGTTCGCAGTGTTCATTTTACGGGATACTTTTACTCTTCCTGTGACTGCAACTCTTACGATTTCCTATTCTCCGCTGGAAAGCCTCGACTTTATTATTTTGATCCAAACGTATTTGGCACCATATAACACTCGCTAGTAGTGGTGAGTGTAAAACAACATATATATTTATTTTTCTGACACATGATCAAATTAAATCAGGGGGGAAATGAGAGGGGTGAGCTATACACTGCTGGAGGCACTGATATAATCCTTTTAGTATCAGAGTGCTGTAAATACACCCATTCATTCAATCTTTACGACTAATTTTAGAAGATTTGCGTACATTCTGCTTCATGCAGTTGATTTGTCTTCGTGGCATACTTGCGATGGAGGACGCCGTCAACTCCTGAATGGAAAAACGGCGGTTCCATTCACATCAGACGCATTTCAACATTAATTGCCAAATACTATTCTGATGATTTTCTCTATGCATAGCACACGGCTCCGTCTTTCTGGTAGAACGGTAAAAATGGATGAAATGTATAACTGCATGTCCACCGTTACATGTAGAACACGATAAGAACCCTGGACCCAACAATCTACCTTTACCACCTGCTGTTATAGTGTCATATATTTATTATACGACTCATTACCAAGATCTAACCGGTCCCCCACGCGTAGCTCAATCCTCACGCTGCTATACAAACCAATGAAACGTGAGCTCTGAGGTTTCGTCATAATACGCTGCATGCAAAATGCGGAGCTGTTCCCTGAGCTGAGCCACATGGCAGCGTGGAATCATTGTCGCCATGAGAGAGTTGTGAGCATCATGTCGCTGGCCAGTCGGTGCGCTCCGTCGGATGATGTCAGGGCTTCGTACTCACATCGCAGCAAGGAAACTGGAGATCAGTCCGCCGCTGATGTGGCCGGGTGTGTCCAGCAATGCTGTACATGGTTCATGGGTGGTCAGGTGTGTTTCTTGTGATTAAATTTACCTGTTGAGATTTCACATTGAATGACGCACATCTCCCGGAGATTGAGCTATCAGTTTCTTTTTCCTTCTACTTCTCTTGTTTTTTTTTCGTTTTTTTTTTTTTTCTTGGTTTCTCTTTTCCTATTTCGTGCTACTGCAATATTTCGTTGTATGTTTTAATCGACGCATACGCTGCATATATCATTCAAATGCGCTGATTGGAATTTAGTACATGTGTATGGCATTCAGCCCAAAAATGGCAGTGTTGTGAAATTATGATTGATTCCGAAATTGATTGGCACGCCTATGTTTTCACTCTATATGCTATTCAGCTGCATGGAATGTAGACTCTATGCGCACGGATATTCATGAAGCAATTATTGTTTCTGTGCAATTTTACTGCACAGCCTCTTAGCAGGTTAGCACTCCCTGGATTATAAATACCATATAATGTGGATAATGTATTAATAATAAATAACATGTTGATAATACATTCATAATACATGTAATATTCTAAACTAATATACTAAAATTATGTCTCATGATTCAAGATATCACCGCCGCAATTGGCCAATCAACACGTTGGAAAGCGTTGTGATTTAAGAGTGATTTCATCAACGCATGATCCTTCGCCATTAAGCGGTGTGATTCGCCGTTGCCGACCGGCTGTTACCTTAACCTGACATTTCACACAGAACTATCCCTTAAACATTGCTGCATGGCCCTTGAAATATACAAATAGAACACCGGAATAATGAATGTCGCGGTCGGAGTCGCAGTTCATGAGAGTGACGATTTGCTCTGTGGTCCGGACAACCTGAGATCCGGTGGCTGGGAGCATTTCAACTCCATGTCCATCGCAGCAAGCCAGCGACAGAGGCAATCAAGGTGGTTGCGGGAAAGCTCAGCAATTAGACAGGTGCGGCTTTTCATCCTCAGATTAGGTAACGAAGGAGGAAAGCAGGGTGAGCGATCGAAGGCCTGTGCCGAGAAAAAAAATGCGAGTTAATAAAACACCCGATATGTGCTCATCATTTATATCCACCTGTTCACTGCTTTACTCTTTTGTTCGAAGGAAGCTGAGTGTACATTTTTCTTCAAGTCGTGTTTACAAGTATAATGTTTCGGATTCATTATTATTATACTGATTGTTGCCATTCATCTACGTATATTGCTGATACAATCAAAATTTATTCATCTTAATTTTCATGTCGTTTGTTTTTCCAAGAAACTATAAGCGTTTTGACGGAATGTTGCAAAATAAATTAATACGTTCAAACAAAATATAGGCTTGAAGGATATTCAGGTATTTGTCCTAATTAATAATCCTTAATTGAATCCTTATTGAAAACGTGCTCTCAAAACATCATTATCATCGACATAAAATTAAATAAGAGCAACATTAACAGAGTGTCTTTACGGTTATGCTTGATTGGTCAATTATCGACTCGTAAACCTGCAGCCGATATTTCAAGGCATCAATACTGAGCAATATCATGCCAAATAACACAGGTGCACAGTCATGATCCAAGGTGAAGCCAATCTTCTTCTCTTATTTTCTTTCTTTTTTTTTTCTCCACAATTAACAATGCTTAACAAAACAAAGGTTCCCCTCACGCCTGGATTAATATTCAGACAGTCAACCTGGGGGTCCCTTTGTATTCAATTATGTTCTTTAGAACACATATTGCAAATTCTCCAACCTATATTTACATTCTTCAATTTATTTTTTCTCCTTCCAGGAGCTCGTCGGTTCCAGCCCTAATCAGAAGAATTGGCGCGGCATAGCAATTGCTCTCTTGGTCATTGTGATAGTATGCTCCCTGATAATTGTCGCTATCATCCTTGTCAGCCCAAGTAAGTGGTCACATCCTTGTTTGTACTGCATCCTTTATATATTATTATCATCTTCTTTTATTATCCCAACCAGTTGGTGAGTATTTTTGAAGAGCCCTAGAGTAGTGTGCATGTGGTTGTAAATAGAATTGTTATATTTTGAAACCACCTTTGATCGTTTAATTAAACGTATATTATTGTTAATGTAAAACAGTGCACTGTGGTTCTCAATTAAGTCTACATTGTAAATGTCCAATACTTGTATGCGTAGTGGATGCGCTGGTGATCTCCTTCTTGCATACATTGCACGGTTCATGGCCATGTGCACCACATAAAAGTACATCACTTGCACGTCACCCCTGCCTGAAATTATGCATAACACTGACAATGGACAATGGTGAAATGAACGTAGATGATTCATTCCTTGGTGATCTCGAATGTTCCCTTTGTACAATTGTTCATGAAGCATGTTTGTGAATAATCAGTGTACTTTGTACGGGGAGATATAACATATTGCTGTCTATATCTTGTATACTGTATCATATCCTAAATATTACATCATCACCTTCCAGGGCATGAAGCCACAGTCATCAAGGACGCGTTCACGTTCGAGGATGTCTTCAATCCTGACCTCGTTCCACGTCCATTTGTAGCGCATTGGTTGAGTGGTAGGTAAAATATAGTCACGTAACGCTCTTATACAATGCTTATAATGGGTGGGATTAATATTGATGCCATACCAAGCCAACTTTATGGGCAATTATATGACCCCTAGCTTTGTTTCCTGCCCTGGTAAAACCCGTGGCGATCGAACTTGATTTAGAGGTGTGTGTTTATGCAGAAAAAGGTGTGCATCTTGATCAACTGATTGATTTGTGGATTCTGCAGCAGGTGCATAAAAGTCCTGGACCCTTGTAGTGCTCCAAAGCAGGCAGTGATATTGCAGTATGCATGGGGGTATTCTTAAGTCAAAGCGGCCTGTCTTTTGAATTGGGTAATTCTAATGAATAACACACTATTATTCCAAATAGCTTTGAAATTGTGGCTGACATTTGGGTCGGTTTTTGATGAGGATTTATTCGTATTTATTGATGTTGTAGGAACAATGGTAGCTTCAAATTGGGATTATAGGAGATGTCCGTTTTGTAGGTGTTAAGCATGATGCATTCAGTATGGTACAGCACTATCTAATTCATATCACTCTGGTGTGTTAATTTGGTGAAAATAAAAAGGTCAAAGATAGGTTTTTGGGTATCGATATACCGCGTATTGTGCGGTCAATTTCCAAATCTCCCTGTGAATTAACGCTCTCCATCTTAGGAGACGATCTTTCCGATTGACTCTCATGGGCCTTCTTTGACCAAGTGACCACCTGAGAATAATAATTACATCGTCCATTTACGCATGGCAAGCCTGTTTGACTTCCCCGATTAATGACCAATCGATTGACCTCAGCTCAATATGCTCATTAAAACGGATGATGACCGGAAGTTCACTTAAGATACCTGTGACATGCATTGCTTTAAGCTGATAATAAAACAATGCGGATATGTTTGTAACCTTGAACTCATGTTGTCGCGTATATAAAAGGCTATTTGCGTTGATAGCAATACATACGCAATTGCTTTTGAGAAATCCACACAATAGTAGCGCTCCAGTGTCATGTTTCTCCACCAGGTGTCGATTCCTACACGTACAAGAGCCGTGAAGGAGAACTGATGCGATACGATGCACGCGCTAACCAAACCCACATTCTGATGGACAATGCGACCTTCGTGAGTACCTCGCACATCTGACCGATGACCCCCAGTAAAATATAACAACCCCACAGCGCTCACTGAACTCTGACCTTGTGTACATGTCACCCTCAGCCGATTATGCCCTTCTGCCGTATGATATCGAACAAGTGAGCCATTGCTGTAAAACTCGTGATATTTTAATACTTATTTTTGCTACCAGATTTACCGACATTCTCAATTAGCGAAGTACACCATCCGGCGTGTACCTGGATCCGACCATTCCAGGTGAGTTCGCCCTCTGATGCCAGATATTGCTCTCTCTTCCAATCGATGTGCATTAGGCCTTTAATACCCAATCTTTCCGCCGCTGCCCAGGGACACTCCGGTTTCACACATCTCACAAAACACATCCTTCATTTTTCGCAACCTTTAGGCAATGATAGAGATGTTAGGCTAATTTTAACTGAAGGTTGACATCATCCGTGAAAATGAATGCATAAATTAAATGTAAATTGAAACCTAAATTGTTCAGTTATATAAATGTACGTGTTTTAATTTACATACGTTATTATGAGACGTTGTTTGTACATAATATGTTTATGGCATCAAGAGAATAGTGGACAATAACTGAATAAACACCGCCCCTTTTTAGGCCAAGTAATACAGAGCTCCTGATATACCTGGAGGCATTGTTTGAGATTACACCTGGCGGCACGAACCACTGTCGTCGATTATTCATTGATTGGTTATAGGCTACAGAGAGAATGCATGCCTGTGCTATAAGAAGGTGTACTGTCACCAACATTACGCATAATAAGTAACCAGGTAAAATACAAGATGAATCGAACCAAATGAAACTAGGAACATTGTGAGAAAAGAAGTGCAATGCTTGCCCTATACAATCATGCGATGCGAAATAATTGGCAAAACTAATCGATAACACAATTTTTTTGAAACTTTCATTATGTAACAGACAAAGAGATGCGTGTAATAGTGCATTCTTTCTAATGGGTTAATTGTGGTTGGGTATTTTTCTGGCAGATGAATCAATAAAGGAAAAACGCCGCTACCTGATATCGGGTATTAAACCTGTTTTGTTATTAGTAACATTTGTAAAAGCACAGCAGCAAATCAATGTAAATATTATACATCTGGGTTTTGGGGAGAAGACAAACACAAATCCTGTTATGACGTTATGACATTCGCCTTTGCAGCACGCGTCCAATACAATTCCCTCAGAGCATAGCAACAGAATGGAAAGACATCAAACTACAATACGCAAGATGGTCGCCAATCGGCAGCGCACTGGTGAGGAATCACAACGCACCTGATCATAACGCACCTCCCGTTGTTCCATAGACATTCGTCCACGGAAACAACTTGTACTACCAATCAGATCCCATGACCACGCCCACTCAAGTCACAGACACCGGCAAACCACGAACCATATTCAATGGCATCCCAGATTGGCTTTATGAAGGTATTTTAGCTACCTGTATAATTATATGTCACCCATTAATTGCGAATCACTGCTTCAATTTGTGATTACAGAGGAAGTACTCCACTCTGAGTGTGCTCATTGGTGGTCAACTTCGGCTTCTTATATCGCTTATGCTCAGTTCAACGATACAGACGTAAACTTTTACAAGTTTCCGGTTTATGGTTTGGGAGACGATCCATATGGATATTTTGATGAAATCGCATATCCAAAAGTAGGCTTTTAATATTTCATTATTCAAATCTTTCAAATGTTCGATTCCATACTCAGGCAGGAAACTCCGGAAAAATAGCCAACCCAACGGTTAAGCTATACGTCGTGGACACCGCAGATGTCAAAGGTCACCATAAACTCATTCCACCTCCCGATGAATTCAAAGCAAAGTATGTTTTTCGGAACACTCATCTAGATGTGCTATGATTATTATTTTATAGAGAACATTACTTGATGAATGTGCAGTGGGCAGACGACACTCACCTCCTGGTCACATGGGCAAACAGAGCGCAGACACGAGAGATATTGACATATTGTGACGTCACGTCGTTGGAATGTACTGTTGTAAGTTTCTGTGGAGAATATCAGTTAGTGAGATAGTTATAAAAATGGACATTTCCTTCAGAATCTCGTGGAGAGCCAACATGAAGGGAAGGGATGGGTCCAATTGGTAGGTTATTGCAACTCGTTGACAGAAAGTTCACATTTCTAATTCAAAATGTACATGCATTCTTCATCAGAGCAAAGTGCATTTCATTGAGAACGGACAACAGTATTTGGCAGTTGTTCCACAAAACGACGGAGAATATGGTTACTGGCAGCATATTGCAAGAGTCACACTCAGCGTGAGACTAAAACAAAAAGTCTCCTCAGAATATGTATACGCTCAAGTTTGTTTCAGATGAAATCGGTTGGTCATAGGACATATCTAACCCAAGGGCATTGGGATGTCACCGACATTCTCTCGTATGATCCGGACGAAAGAGTTGTTTACTTCACGAGTTCACTGGGGGATCCAAAGAAACGCCATTTGTACAGGTATGTCAACCATTAACACATTATTGGTAATCACAACGCACTTGTTGGTTCAGGCAGGGAATTTCGTACTCTGGACAGAAACCCGAGTGCTTATCATGCGGAGATGCGCAGTGTCAGTTTGTTGGAGCATCTTTCAGTTCGACGTCACATTACTACATTCTGGAGTGTTTGGGACCTGGGTTACCCCATTATCGATTCCGTAGCACAAAATCTCAAATCGGTGGGGTCATTGGCATGCATATTATGCTAATCCTACCACGTGATTATCCATAGATATAATGCTCGAAGACAACGCAGAACTTGCAGCGAAACTCCGAGAGAAATGGCTTCCAGTGCCAAATTTCTTCGAGTTTGAACCGGAGCCTGGAGTCAGTAAGTTTTATAAATCACATATGTATTGCTTTGAGTGACGTTATCATCCTGCCTTCTCAGAGCTTACTGGGCAGATGTTCCTTCCGCCAGGCTTGAAAGTGGACCACATCACACAGTACCCTCTCTTAGTCCACACGTAAGGACCACATTCCTGTTATTAGGCGCGGTTTCGTGCTGTTAGGAGTTATTACGTGTTAATAAGTCAATTATATGCTATAGATACGGAGGACCCAATACACAGTTGGTGACAGAGGAGTTCCGGATCGGATGGTCGACATATTTAGGAAGCAAAGAAAATGTCATATACGCTTCCATCGATGGCAGAGGTTCTGTTGGGCGGGGTTTGCGATTCCTGCACGCAACGTACAAAAAACTTGGACAACTTGAAGTTCAGGACCAGATAGCAGGAGCCAAGTAAAGACTGCTAAATTTCCCTATAACACAAGTGACAATAATACTAATAATAATAATTTATTCCTTTTTAGAGCGCAAAATGTACAATTATAGGATAAAGTTTCTATGCGCTTAACATAAAAGAAAATTACATGCAATAATAATAAAAAGATGCACAGGGTTAAGAGAGTCTTGTATTTAGGTTCCTCCGAGATAACTACAACTTCGTGGATGGTGAACGTATTGCTATTTGGGGCTGGGTGAGTAAAACTAGGAAAATAAACAGGATTGTATTTGATTAAGGGAAATTTCAATTTCATAGTCGTACGGTGGCTTCGTTGCTGCGCATGCGTTAGGCGACGCTGACCAGAAAGTGATCAGTTGTGGAATTTCAGTAGCTCCAGTTACTGATTGGAGATATTATGGTTAGTATTTCGTAATAATTATGTGATATTTATGTTTATAATCTGTTATCTTCACGCAGATACTGCATATACTGAGCGGTATATGGGATTCGCCAGCAGTGACGATAACTTCAGAGGATATGACGTAGGTTGAGGGTTAAAGGTCAAAATTACTCGTATTGCATCTATTTCTCTTTAGCGTGCTAATATATCGCAAAAAGCAGAGAATTTTATTGGCAAGAAATATATGATCATTCATGGCACTGCTGATGGTAGGCACAATTCAAGACGCTTTAAACACACATAATTGTACAATTTTTAATTGGGCGTTTCAGACAATGTACATTTCCAACACACGGCACAGTTTACAAAAGCATTAACGGAAGCGGAAGTAGACTACCGGATGCAAGTATATTCTGACAACAATCACGCTCTGTCGGGCGAACACACAGGGAGGCACCTCCATCGCACTATGACGTCATTCTTGAAGAAGGAATGCTGGGAAGGCGGCAAACCACGTGACGCACCTCCTGTCGTTGCGGCGAAAGCCCGGAAATCGTAGCGATACGAACTGAGCTCCGGCAAGAAACAAAATCAAAACTTCCTCTACATTTTGAACTCTTCTTTCTGTTGTACAGATTGACTCAGTCGTCGTGAGACGCTTCTATTCTACAAAAAAAAAAAGGAATCTCAACTTTTATTTTGCTGAGATTTGTGTATCCAACCGTGAACGTCTGTGAATTGTTATACATTCTTGAATTCGTTTCAATTTCTCCCTGGAGAATTAACTGTTCGAATCCTATGCCAAAAGGAATTGCTAGTCAACCGTATTGATTATGTTAGCATATAATTATTACATATATTTAATTGTAATACTCATTTAAAGTCAGTTGCATTTTTTATACTCGTTCTTACGTGTTTTAATTGTGTGCACTGTCTCTAGATTGTGATCGAAATAAAAGTCCATGACAATTATTATCCACGTGCACCATCTGTTTCAGAGGCACCGAGTATACCTCAGCTCGGTTTGACCACCCGACTGCAATTCTATGTCACATGGGCAGGTCGAGGTAGGTTCCAAGTTCGAGGCCCGATCGGTCCACTTGGCATTATGATTGTGAATTATAATTTATTTCAGTCCTTGATGGCCCTCCTGTGCTGTCTTAACTGCATAAGAAAACTGGGTGCTTTGTGCTATTGCCTGTGGTACCCTGAAGGATGTAAACTATGTGATCTATTGAAAAGTTTTGGGGGTATGCCCGGTCCCGGGTTTTTGCTCAGGCGCCCTTATATCGCAACTGAGGGAAGGTGGGGCTTGCGTGCCTATATACACAATAGGTTTCTTCATTTGCGATGTTTGACTTCGGATTTTTATTACACGGAGGTAAGATTGAGAAAAAAAAGATATTCAGAGAGGTGCGTGTTCATGGAAATGTGTTCTTCATCAAGTGGTGCATGCATGGGACGCTGTGTTTTCTTACAGCCCTTGCAAAGTCTTAAACTTGTTTTTCATATCCTAGAACAAGTAAAGTCTGAGTAGAACACAATGTTTTAAAGTTTCCACCAAAAATAGCAGGTTATCAACAGTTTTAATCCCACTCTTACCTATTCGTAATACAATATAATTCCGTCAAAGAGAGACCCACCCGGTCTTACCCTGTATCCTTTTAAAACCCAATTCATTCTATCACTGTATTTGTAGACACACAATACAAATTCATCTTATAATGATTCAATTGCATGATAGAGACAGCGGCTTATAAATTATACTTTTAGTAGACAATACGAGATGAGATGGCAGGACATGAACTCATTGGATGGAGAGCAATGTGTTGAGATGACATGATCCGTTACAGTCGACTGCATCAAAAACTGGTTTGGTTTAGCCGAATTTTTGCTATAATTCGAAATTCTTCTGTCTCTCCTGATTATTTAGTTCTTTCTTATTCTTATTATTTTGTTCGCATGGTGATGAAACCAGCAACTAGCATGCACATCGCAAACGTACCAGCCAAACTGTGGGGGGAAAACTTATCCCTTGAATAATTGTTATTCATGTGCGCACCGGTTTTCTACGCAACTGGGGATCTATCACCTATATCGTATCACGATCTATGAGTACGAAATGTCTCACACAAAATATTCAATTGCATTGGTCGAACACTTCTCTTGGTTACTTGGTGGTCCTGATTCTCTGTTCGGACTGACCGGAAGTTAAATCTTTGCATGCCATAAATTGCGAAGAATAGTAATTTCCGTATAGTCGCGTATCATTTTTGTACGAAAACGCACAAAATAAAACATTTATGCTCCACGTCGCCTTAAACTCTGAACCGTGTTATCCGTATACATGTACTGGATTCTGATGATCGGAGTGATGCATCCCGAAGCTAGTTGAATACATTCACCTTTACGGAAAAACAAACAGAAGTCATTCATGTTGCCGAGTTGTATTGAAAAGGCCAAGAAGCTATTTATTGGCGGAAAAGATGGAAAAATGACCTTAAACAGGTTGATGTATGCAAAGGTGGGGAAAATAAACTCCACAGCGATGACTGTAGATCGAAGGTCGCAGTGAGCACCCCCACCTCAAGGGAACGTGAAAGTTAAAACACATATTACTCATTACGAATAGCATCAGAAACTTTATGTAAAAGAAACGCATTACAACCATTTGTAGAACACAAAAGAAAGTATAAAGTTGGTTAGAACCCGGTGAGTCTGAATATATATTATTAGGTAGTCTAGGCGATTATTCAAAGAAAAGCCAACAACCGCGAACTACAAAGTGCTGTATGCCATACGTGCATGCACAGGACAAATCAGAACATGAACGGAGAAAAAGCTCCAATTAAGGTGTGCATGGTTCCGCGGATATCTTATGATTGACGTACGGGCGCTGTCTTTGGCATGACCGAGCTTACCAAAGGGCATGCCGCCGCACGCTGATTGGCTAATTAATTTAATGAATATTCATGATTATAATTATGTAATGGAAGGTAAGCGAATGTTGCATAAAGATATTTTCCTCGCGAAAATGGTTATTATGTTTGAACATGCCAAAGTTGTCTTCATGAGTGGTTATAGAATACACATCGAAGAAGTTTAATAGGTCTAGAACTAGCTAAGTTAGCTATATTGCTAGTTACTTAGCTTAAAGTGTCCATGACACTTCAAAATGTGTTTTTATATTGCATATTAAAAGCATTTATTAATAAAATTGAACATTTTAATTGTTATTGCGATAAATAAAACCACGATCCGTCCTCTATAAATACTATTTACACCTCCGCAAAGTGAGAGATATTGAGGGCGCGAAAAAAACGATTTTTGAAATCCCGCTTCACCTCTCGCTTGACAAGGTGATTTGTGACGTCACGACGACCTTGACCTTGGCTCTTGGAGCGCTGTTTTGATTGTCTGCTCGATCGCGATAATTTTACATTTTAGTTGTGTTTAAATGATTGAATTACTTTGATTGAATACTATGAGTTCAAATGAACGGTCA
>KB294061.1:19944-144913 GCA_000328365.1 Capitella teleta | reverse complement strand
CAGAGTTTTCAACATTCAGCATCCACTAATGCATGCATGCCTCACTGTAATATTCAACTTCCACTGACTAATAGTCCATCAAGTCGACTTAATGAGCGAGGGGACATAAGGGGATCGTTCCCATTCGTCATTTGTTTTCCATTTTCATTATTTCACCATCTATAGTTTTTATACATTGCTACAGTTTTCTGTTGGAAAAAAAAAACAAACAAACAAAAAACAAACAAACAAAAACAATAAACTATGTTAGTGCTTTGTATGTCAAGACATAACTAATGAAAATATCACAGCCCCAGATAAGAAGATGGGTTCAGCATAGAAAATACTCGTTAAATGTCTTCTTTTTCTTTCTTGATGCAACTCTTGCTAAAGTTCAGAGCCACTTTGGAGTGCTCGCTTCAATGACCAATGCTGGTGTTCTACGATTATTAACTTGTAAGTGGTTATCCTCCAAACCAAGGAATTTACATGCATTTGCATACAGCAAAGTTTGACGAGCATGTAAATTTACCAACAATGCTAATTTCGTATAAAAAAAAAAAAAAAAAAAAAAAAAAAAAAAAAAAAGATAAAATGAATAATAAGGAAAAATAAGGAAGAGAAGGAAGGAAATGAGACATGATAAGATAAGAAACGAAATACATGCTACTCATTTAGGAAGACAACTTTACAAATGTGCATATCGCTAGCGATGGTTCCAACTAGGACTTGGTCTTTGTAGCGGAGAGCAACAGACGACCCAATCACCTCTGACCCATCATTAGCGTAGGCTTCGTATACTGTTCGTATGGTGTGATCAACATTCATCTTGAATCTCAGCACCTGGACGAACATTTCATCATTCCGTGAGACTAAATATCTTCATCGGGGCGTACCTGGGAAGGAATTGTTCTGGAGCTATCCCAAAAGAGCCAGGTGAAGATGGACGTCCCAACTGGGTGACCCGCAGCCCAGATCTCACCAGTCTCAGCGTTGTAATTCAGGTTATCCACCATTGAGTCGGTGGGAATGGACTGTGTGTGATAACATTGTGTCATTATAACGCAGATCAAAAATATATGGATGCATTATACCTGCAGGAGTGTCAAGGAGTTGTCGTTCTCTCGCTTGTAAACACACACTTCTCGCTTACCGTCATTCGCAACGTACAACGTCCTTCAATATGAACATCAGGTGAATTCTCAAGAGTATTAGGTATATATACCTGAAATCAGGGGACCTCTGAATGCCATTGGCCAATACAAAGCCACTGGCAGCAGAGCTAGTGTTCTTGCCATCATAGAAGCCAACATTGGCCCATGGGATCTGAGCCAGTATCTCAAGTGGAGGGATGTTTAAGTAGAAGGAATTGGTGTAGTAGAATTCGTTCTCACTGACAGCCACAATATCATTAACACTGCAATGAAATTCAGATTGAACAGGGTATTGACGAATGTTATAATACACAATTTATAACAACGGGAAAGCTGCTCACAACACTCACTAAACGAACTCTCCTGGAGATTTGATAGATTCGATGTGCTTCAAGGTGCTACTGCCCTCTTCATACTCAAACTTCTCCACAGCTTCCCCTTCTTTGTCATGGTTAGCAACAAATATGGTTACTTTTCCGGTATCTGTAAACCCAAATCATTGGTGATCATGATAAATGTGTGCATGACAAAGTCGTCGTACTTTTTGCCTGGAAGAGACTGAGTCCGTGTGGACGGAAAGCAGCTGCTCTGAAGTTTTCGCCTTCAATCTTGAGGAGCTCTGGTTTACTGTCTGTGATAATTTCAAGAGACATTTAGACAAAGTTTCGTTTTAATGTATAATCGTACTCTTGTTTGTGAGGTCAAATTTGTAGATAGATCCCTTTAGTGGTTGGCCGTTGACGTCGTGTTCAACCAATTTCTGAAGAAGAAAGAGTGTACATGTATACATCAGCTATTATTGTATATTATATAATGCACATACCGAAGTGATGAAGGCTACGCCATTGGCAAGCATCTCAATGTCCTCAGACCCGTGCTCTGGTAGCAAAAAAAAAATGCGTTCTGGTAATACCAACTTAATTGGTGTTATTTAGGTTTTTTTCACTTCGTTTTCGTGAATCTAAAGTCTGGACCCTCAATTAATTCATACATGTATATATAATTGGACGACTTATGGGTGTCTTAACAATGTGGTCATTGGATATAAACTTATATATATATATTGGATATTTTAGAAGGTTTGTCTTGTATTTATGTCATCAACATTCACCTATTCCAGAGACTTTATCACATGGTCCAATAGCGTCATGGCTGTGCATTATTCGTCCGAAATTCATGATGCATCTGAAATTTGAATAGAACATTAGAAACATTAACTTTTGGCCCCCTATTACGCATGTTAACCACAAATAACATATTAAACGGTTGGGTCAGTCACCAAATGTTATGCAACATAAAGTCCGTAGCTACAAATTATGATGCAATGTGAAACACGTGGAACCATAGGTTATAAGTTGCATATGGTCTTGCGTCGGAGTATGTTCTATGTTTGACATGCAATACGCGTACGTAGATGGTGCGGTATGTCGGTATGGCATGTGGTGGTCCATTGAATGCAGGGTGTACCAATAATTGCATTATGCAATTACGTCATCATACAGAAGGGAAGGTTATCATCAGGGTTTACACGTAAACTGATTAAGCACTTACAGGAAGGAGTGAACACGCATAGCAATCATCGCCAAGATGGCGATCTTGATGCCTTTTCGCATCATCTTGAACAGTCCCATGTTGTGAGGTTTCCAATCTGCAGTCTGTGAATGGGAAAATATAATGGAACAATTAATTTTGTAGGTATGCATGAGAATTGGGGAGGTTTAATGATATGATTGTGCACTCGGTATCACTTTTGATTTGGAACTAAATGCGTGTATAATAATAGCTATATATTCAACGCAGATACTGATTTTTGTGTCATAGATTTATTATCATCGATTACTGTAGGTGGGGTTGCCGGTGTGGTAGGCTGGTAGCTCAATCGGTTAGACCGCCTGATTGAAATCAAAGGTCGATGCAAAAGGTTGAGGTCTCGTGAGTTCGAGGCCCCAATATTGAAATCATTATAATTCATCGTTGCATTCGTTCACGCAGCAATGCAAAAGTATGTGCAACTGTCGATAGTAGTATATATGCAGGAGTATTGCTCGTATTATATCGATATTTAGATAGGAAACCCCAGTGCCCTGGTGCTCACCTGGCGCCAAGAAGGTTGGGGAAGCCATAAACCCCAATCATACTCATGATCACTGCAGGTATAACATTATTTCTTTCATAAGAACTTGCAAGAATAAAGACTACGGAAACGCCAACGATACGTGTATATTATAAAGGTTGCAAGTGTTACATGCTACGCAGATTACAGCCCTACAACAACACCTTCCTATCTACAGACCGTGCAGGAACTCGGGAGACTTTCATGTAGATTACGTGTGCACTGGCACACCCGCAGCTGAACACAAATAACCCCGAAGGCAATCAAAACAGTTACATAATAATCGAATGCCAATCTCACATATCACAATATACCTCCACATCCTCATTTGATATGCCGCTAACCCGATTTCTAAAACACACATGGCCTACTTAAGATCCTATAAGAGGTAAGCAATAAAGCCTTCATTATTATGCTGTCGACTGTAGATCGAGGGCGGTAACCTTTTATAATGCCCCTGTGAACACCGGTAAAGATCATTCAAGCAAAGCGAATCAGCAGAACCCATCCGAGCGAATTAGCACTAACCTGGATGATAGAACGCCGGCCGGATGACTCAGTGTACATCAACAAAAGTGCAGTAGTTATTTATGTCGATTCGCGGTTCTGATTCCCCACCTGTGCCTTACATGTTAGCTGCTGGTCCTGGCTGAACATAAGCATGCAAAACAATCAATAATATATTGGCTATTTAACCAACATGTTAAGAATGAATGAATGAATGAATGAATGAATGAATGAATGAATGAATGAATGAATGAATGAATGAATGAATGAATGAATGAATGAATGAACATTTATTTTCTATAGCGTAAATTCGTATATTGTATTGCTCTAAACGCTAATACAATATACGAAATGAAAATGACATAAAAGAAAAAAGGTGGGTCTTAAGAAGTTGTTTTTTTTTTTTTTTTTTTTTTTTTTTTTTATCAACAGTTCGTGCATCCTTGACATGTGGTGGCAAAAAAAATAAAAAGGAAGGGTCCAATATAACTAAAACGTGAGGTTTTGACTGGATCTTAGTGTTCGATTTGGCACATTGACATGAACTAAGTCGCACAGGTACTGCGGTGCGTCACCAGTTACGGCCTTGTACATCAGCAGGCAGACTTCGAAACGTATGCGCTGCCCCAATGGGAGCCAATGTAGCGTTCGCAGAATAAGAGAAATGTGGTCGCGACGGTCGGCACCAGTGAGCAGACGCGCCGCACAACCCTGTACTCGTTGCAGCCTGATGAGTTGACACTGCGGGATTCCAATGTAGAGGGAATTACAATAGTCCAGTTTGGATGTCAC
The DNA here is from genome assembly GCA_000328365.1 of Capitella teleta. Taxonomy (NCBI): domain Eukaryota; kingdom Metazoa; phylum Annelida; class Polychaeta; family Capitellidae; genus Capitella; species Capitella teleta. The sequence goes on along the minus strand of KB294061.1, from coordinate 140,368 downwards.
GAAGGCATGGACAAGTGCCTCGAGGGCGATTGACAAAACGCTTGATCTTCCTCAGGCAGCGCAGTTGCATGTTTAGGCTGAGCGACACACCGATGAGATCTGGTCGTTCATAATGGCGTTTATGATGGTTAATGATGACTCCAAGATTCCTCGCTTTAGGTGATGGCTCGAGTTCGCAGACAACTGATAACACCAGCGAAAGATATTACGCGACATCTTGGCTGACGAAATTACCAGAAGCTCAGTCTTTTCAGAGTTCAGTTTATGAAAATGGTTGGCCATCCACTTTTGTACTGATGCAATGCAGGCTTCCATCTGCAGTGCCGCTTGGTGTGGATCGTGCGGATTGCATCGGATCCATAGCTGACTGTCATCAGTATATCAGTAAAATAAATGTAAGGTCCTTGTAACTTTATACACACTTAATTGCCATACATGCTAGGGCAAAATAAGCCAATGCCACATGCAACTTTTGAAAAATGAAAGCTATCGTTCAGATCTTGAGATTTGGGATAAAATCACATTTTTGTCATCCATTTATTTAAGTGAATTTTCAATTTTGAAACTTCGTAATATGGATACCTCGGTCAATGGGAATATTTTGCTGCCTTTCGATTTACGATTGCACCTCTATCAGAGACATAACGGGGATTTCCCTTGGGATTCTGCGCTTTGTGCATATTTCCTGTCGTCAAACCCAACCATTTTAACAGCTGGAAGACAGCCAATGCTGTCGGCTATGAAGATTTCTCGAGGAAATTAGTGAGGTTCTTTTCTTTTCTTTTCTCCCCTTTTTGCGCACAATGGTTCTCATGATAGTGTTGATCTTTTCTTATATAATGATCATATTCCAGGCCACAAACCTTTTATTTAGACTCATATGTTGGTTCAAATTATAATAGCTTTGCATTTGACACGTCTTCGATCTCATTCAATATTGATGCCTCTTGTCATGGATTGTTTAAAGTTTGATTTGCAATTGTTACTTCGTGTTATCAAGATATTCACAGAGATATTTAATTCAACAAATAATATTTCAGAATACTTTGGTAGAATCTGCTCAATGAATTACTCTGCTGTTTCTAATAATAAAATAACGTGTCTTTTTTTTTTTAGCCAAGAAATCTTCCTTTTCATGCCTCGATAAAATTATACCCACTTTCAACCAGGTAATTTGGAACCATCACCTGAATTCATATAGCCCTGAAGAATTTTCATTTGCAATAAAATAGTTAATATAAATAAATATATAACTCTATAATTGCCATGTTTATAGGCCTAAACCTCGAGGAACGAACTATTTTTGTCAACAACTCTCTGTCGTATAATTTATAATGCGTTGTGATTTATTTTTTTTTTTTTTTATTTTTTTTTTTGGTTGTAATCTGTTGATATCATAACGTTCTCTATGGTAATGCAGAATCACAACGGTTCACACAACATGAAAGTCTCTATAATAAATAGTTTTTATTCGAGAGTGTCAGTACTGCAAATGGCGTCCCTCGTTCTGTGTTTCTGCTGAGTCTAACATTTTTCTCTTCAAATTATTATATATGTTTTGTACGAATTAAATTATTGTCATCATTTGATATTATATTATTACGAACTATTGAATCACCCTGTATACTAGTATTCATGATTCTTCCGCGCTCAGTCATAACGTTCATCTTCTTCGTGCGGTGACTGGCAAATTCGGCCAAACAAGAAATTAACTTCTATTCTTTGGACTAGCGACTAATAATCGTCATCCTGTGTCGCCATGTGATAGAATGGCGACATGTAGCGCAAGTATACCGATACAGTTATGAAGGATGCCTGCAGTTAATCAGTGATAACTCGTAGTTTTTTTTATCGCGCATGAAATTGACGGTCAACCATATGCATGTTTGAGATTGTGGGGTAATGCGCATGCGTAGTGTGCTTAGCAACGTGAAGCATCAGGTCTAGCAACCACGATTTTAAAGCTTTGCTTCAGTCAGTTCCACGATCGGTGAGTCCTTATTCAATATACTGATATACTGTCTCATTGGCTTGCATTATATATCATAATTAGCCATTTCTAAGATCAGCTTGGATTTAAATGTTGTGATTGGCAACAGAAGCGAGAAATATTCATTAAGTGATTAACAAATTGAAATTGAAATTGAAGAAAAAAAATACTGCTCAATTTGATCATTACTATTCAAAATTGATTCAATATGTAAAAAATGTTTTACTGTCAATTGACTTAATATATTTCATACTGCACCTAAACACACCATCTCCCCCGTTGAGATATATAAATGGAACTCACTGTCACGATGTTTAAATTTAATTGCCCTCTGATTGGTTAATGCAAATTTAAAATATTTAAATTTAAATCTTTTAAATTTGCATCTGCATTTGCACCGATTGATCACACCTGTGACAAGCTGCATTCTGTAGTCATAATCTGTGGGGAACGAGATTAACCTGTGACCTGAAATTGAGACTGAAAAAAAAATTACAATTATGAGCTTACACATTGAATTTATGCAAGATATTATCTTATTGGAGGATATTGGCGCATTTTTGTCATTTTTATAGTTCTGATATGAACGTGAATAGTGTTGTCCCACGAAAGGCTGATTATCACGAAGATCGCATCGTATATGATAGTATATATGTATTGATTGTACAAACTACAAAAATACTATTGATTACCACAGTATTGAAAAAAATAATCTAGCTAAACAAGTATATTTCACATAATAATCTGCATAGTGATATAGGATGATCATGGATTTATAGTTTAATGAAATACAATATATATATACATCATACATGTAGTTAAATCCAAACACATACACTATTGCATGCAGCTGGGTACAATTTAACCATTTAAAATTGCTGCATATAATCACTTCTCCTATCAATTCATCGTATCATTTTGTACTTCCAGATAGACCATGGGTCAGACCCTTACCAGTGCTGCTCACTGGACCTCCGCCAAGGAAGGTCGCGGTGGCAAACTCGAGTTCACTCAAGCAAATGAAGCAATCCTGAACAAAATCATCCAATTCGTAGAGGGCTTTTCTGGGGCACATCCGGAGGAATGCAATGTCATCTTTCAACAAGCACTCACATGGCCCACTTGTCTGACCCCTGCTGATCTCTCTGGAGGATACAGCCAAAAGTGAGGCTCATAATTTTTGTGGGAAGTTTTGTTTAAATCTTCGTTTCTCCTCAAGGGGAAGCGAAACTGTTTCTGATGCCGTTACTCCAAATGGCGTTCCTTTTGTGACCCTCAAGAGTGCCGGAAAACAGAATGAGATTTGTGTGATGTCTTTTGAGCATCTGGAAGGAATCCTCAGAGCTAGTGGGGATAAGAAAATGAGCGAGACACGGGCGTGTCTAGAACGTATGATTTCTGAAAAGATATTTCCTGTTGCTATAATCAAAATATCATCTCTCAGACAATCCTGATCCAGTAGCTAAGATGTGCGGGGATCGGTTTGCCACTGTCAGTGGATCAGATACGTCCACATACAGATTCCTAGAGGAAATCATGACATCAAAACCTCAGAAGAAAGAAGAGGGGGCGGAGGTTTTTCTCACTATACAATTGTTCATGTTACTTCATGAAATTATGCTTCATTCAGGAAAGAGAAGACACCGAGATTGAAGATAAGAAAAGGAACTTGCGTCTTGTTTTGCTCATCAAAGATTTTGATGACAAACTGATCTCTGAAGCCATTAAGCACATCTCCAGGTACAGTGTGCAAGTGATTCTTTATTGTTATTTAAACGTTTGGTTTCAGTGAGGTTAAGCTGACGCCACCGGAAGTGGACAGGATGGTCAAGTTGCTGAGAGATTATTCTGGAGATGACGAGGAGAAACACGTCTTGGAAGACATCTCCTGGATGCCACGTGGGTTTACTTCTGCCTTGACACTGCTTGATCTATCACTATGTTTGCTCACAGCATACACTTATGTTTTTGAGAACGGGTGCCGTGCACCTCCATACCGTCAGCTTCATGGTGATATCAGCTACATCCAAGCTCAGCCTCACGATGGTGACAAAATGTGCATCACTGCCAGTACTACAGGATACTTCTTTAACGGGGTATGTGCTACCAGTGTGCATGGCTACATTGTGTTAAAAGTCTGTCTCAACAGGGAATCAATAAAGAAAATAACCAACTTGTTTTTGAAAAGGCAGAAGGAGAAACGTACAAAGATCTTGTGATTCTCCTCAGAGAGAAAAGCCCGCGCTTTGCTGAACTGATCGACAAACAAGTAATGTATCTAAATATTCAAGTTTTACGTTTATGAGTATTTTCTCCATGCAGGATTTATTCAAAGTGAGGCACACGGAGGATGATAACGGTTTAGTCGTGGGTTCATCGCACGGACACAGGGACATTGATGATGAAGATGACGAGCGACAAGACAACGGAAACCGTGCCGTGCAGAAAGCTGAAGATAAGAAGAAGGTCGCTGAGAAAAAGAAGCAAGACCAGGGGAGGAGTAAGCGCCTGGAGCCGTCCTTCAAGTGGAGAGTGCTCAATGTTCATGACGCTCAAGAGTGAGTGCCTTTACGTTTACCATGGGTCATTATTAATTGTGTTGACAGTAACAAGCAGGAGAAGCAAGTGGTCAAGGCACCACCCAAGAAGCGAAAGGAAATGTGAGTTGAAGTCAATGTCCTCTTAAGCTCTGTACAGATTATATTCTGATGGTAGGAGTGTTAAAAAAGCACAACATTCGGACGGAGAAGATTCCTTCGAAGAGAGTACTTCCGAAAGCGAGGAGGAAGAAGAGTCACCTGACAGACGACAGGAAGCAAACTCTGACCTGCCTTCTGAGTACTGGCAGATACAGAAGCTTGTGAAATATCTGAAGGTCAGTCAGTGCAATAATTTCAATGGCTTATATTTACGGGAATTCATTGTAGGGTGGCAACCAAACAGCCACCATCATCGCGCTGTGCGCTATGATGGATTTCAATCTGACTCAAGAGACTTGCCAGTTGGCGATCCGGGACGTTGGTGGTCTGGAAGTACTGATCAATTTACTGGATACTGATGACATTAAATGCAAGGTGAGTGTCATGACACAGTTAGTCATCCAATCTCAATGGTTTATCCACCCTTTTAGATTGGCTCATTGAAAATCTTGAAAGAGATCTCGTGCAACACGCAAATCCGCAGAGCAATTGCTGACTTAGGTGGCTTAGAAACTATGGTGAAGATTCTTAGGGATCCCAATAAGACCCTCAAAACCCTGGCAGCAGAAACCATTGCCAACGTAGCTAAGTTCCGTCGAGCTCGTCGTACAGTCAGACGGTACCAAGGAATCCGGAAGCTGGTGGCCCTGCTTGACTGCATCCCGGTGGTCAGTGGAGTCAGAACGACCGAGCAGGAGAAGGACGTTGAAGTGGCTCGCTCCGGTGCACTTGCACTGTGGAGCTGCAGTAAAAGTACCAAAAATAAACAGGCCATGCGCAGAGCAGGCGCTATTCCTCTGCTCGCAAAGCTCCTCAAATCAACTCATGAAAATATGCTCATTCCTGTGGTTGGAACTTTACAAGAATGCGCTACTGAAGTGAGTGCTTGTCATAGTGGTTTAATTCATTGTTAAACGGTTTGGACTTCAGCCCTCATATCGTTTGGCCATTCGCACAGAAGGGATGATCGAGGACTTGGTGAAAAACTTGAAAAGTGAAAACCAAGAATTACAAATGCACTGCGCAAGTGCTATCTTCAAGGTTGGTGTGCTGTCATCTCTGGCATCAGGGTGGGGTACTTTGGTCTTTTTAGTGTGCTGAAGAGCAGGAAACGAGACATCTAGTGCGACAGTATGGAGGCCTGGATCCCCTCGTCACACTCCTTAGTCAAAATGATAACAAAGAACTTCTTGCGGCAGCAACTGGCGCCATCTGGAAATGCTCCATCAGTCCAGAGAATGTTGTGCGTTTCCAACAGTTGAAAGCCATTGAGTTGTTGGTTGGTCTGCTCAACAAACAACCAGAGGAAGTCTTGGTGAACGTGGTTGGTGCCATTGCTGAATTAGCAAAAGAGCCAGCCAACAGACCACTGATCAAGAAGGCAGGAGGGGTACCGTCGCTCGTTCAGCTGCTCACGGGAACCAATCGAGCTCTTCTTGTGAACGTCACAAAAGCAGTCGGGCAGAGTGCTGAAGACCCTGATAACATGGTGTATGTTTTATTATTGCTCGCATCAACATTGCATCATCTGTTTACTTCTCAGTATGATTGACCGATTGGATGGTGTGCGTCTCCTGTGGTCTCTCCTCAAGAACCAGAATGCGAGCGTGCAGGCAAGCGCTGCATGGGCACTGTGTCCTTGCATCCAGAATGTCAAGGTGCTCCACCATGGTTTTTAGTTGTAATTTGCTCAAAATGTTTATCATAGGATTCTGGTGAAATGGTGCGCAGTTTTGTAGGAGGTCTTGAGTTGATCGTAAGCTTACTGAAGTCTGATGATCGTGAGGTCCTGGCCAGCATTTGCGCTGCCATCGCAAGCATCGCCAAAGACGAGGAGAACCTAGCCGTAATCACAGATCACGGAGTTGTGCCAATGCTGGCTCATCTCACTGATACGGTGGGTGCCTAACGCTGATCCTCAATTTGCATCAATTCCTCTGTTTAGCCCCCCTGCCCCAAACGCATTGGCAAAACCATCATTGCCAACCCGACTGAGGCAAGTTTAAGTGAAGTCACATATATGCATGGCAGTGTAAAGCCAGTCACTCATTTGCATGCTGCACAAACAGCGTCACTGATGACGAGATTCCCTCTTAAACAACTTTTTTTAACCGCTTGTATTCTGCAGACGGATGACCAGCTGAGACGGCACTTGGCTGAAGCCATTGCACGCTGCTGCAACTGGGGAGACAACCGGGAATCATTCGGACGAGAGCAGGCAGTCGCTTCGCTCGTCAAGTACTTGAAATCCGAAGACATATCCGTGCACAGATCAACTGCGCGAGCACTGCACGAACTCTCCAAAGATCCTGACAACTGCATAACAATGCACGAGGCTGGTGTTGTGAAGGTGCGCACGATATTTTGTTTTAGCGATGAATTCCCATTTATCTTCTTTTAGCCTCTACTGGTTCTGGTCGGGTCTCATGACGAAGAGTTGCAAGAAGCGGCTGCTGGCTGCATTGCTAACATCAGACGCCTGGCATTGGCCAATGAAAAAGCGCAGAAATAACATTTCCACATACTGCTGACTCTTTTGAAAATTTGCATTCTCATTGAAGAGTCGTCAATCTATTTCAACTGTTGCGGTGAAACTGTTTTTCGTTTATCTATCTTAGCAAATGTTTTGCCCATTTCATGAAAGCAGTTAAGAGATTTATTTTATTCAATTATTGAATATTTTTTGTTACTTTTGTAACGATTTTCATCAGTGGGTTGAAATAAAAATCTTCAAATTTCAGTTGTTTTTTCATGTTCCTTATATATTAAATCTCTGGTTGTTGCACATAACATGTGACGCTCGCACATCCATGACTTTTTCATCTTCATTTTCCAATACACTGATGCAAAAAAAAAAAAAAATTTACGGTATCTCCAAAGTGACCAATCATCAGGAAATTTAAAGATATGAAAAATGGTCATTAGCAGACCATTGTCCTATTGATTAACCTTGGTTGCACTTGGTAGTAAAATATCCTAATTCATGATGTTCTTTATGGCTTTATGTGTTAATCGATAGCTGAAACCAAATTTGACCTCAATTGGTGTGTTTTCAAGCTGTTTTACAGGCTACAGCATTTCAGCGGGCGGCATCTGATAACAAAAGTCTGAATAAAGTGCCCTAAAGTCAAGAAGAAGAAAGGAAATTCAGAGAAAAATTACTTTTATTCATAAGAGGGGAAATGAAATGGATAAGTGAAGACGGGACAACCCTCATACCATGAAAAGATAAAGAATATCTACACCAATCATTTTGATTTAAACAAAACAGAATGATAAGGCAATGAGAACAAATTTCAACGAGAGAGAGAAGAGAGAATGAAGAGAATACTGCAGGCGTGGAAAATAAAAGTTTCAAGAACCCAAATGTAACAAATATTCAAGAAATGGGCAGAGTATTTCATGTGAGATTCTAGAGGACTAGAAGCCATAGGTGGGACGGCCAAAAAAAAACTGGTTTATCTATTCGAGTATCTGGAGTATTTCGTAGGTAAATAAGATCGTAATTATACGATGAGTAGTGAGAAAAAGATGTTGGAAAATTATAGGGGTTAGAAATTAGTTCTTTACATTCAAAATACACAGGAGAACCTTATACACTGTTCTGGAAACACGTAACCACCTAGAAAAATTTATATATTTATACAAATCTAGAAGCCATATCTATTACCCTACATAGAAAAAAAAACCCACAATTTTATATTAAATTTGAACACACAAATATAACGTACAATGTCCTCACAAGAAAAAACAAATCTTGTCATCTGAGGGTGAAAATAAAGGTTTAGGAAAATAGGATCCCTCTTCAGCGGGACATTTTAAAACATCGGAATTCTTTTTCTTTAACACGGACGGGTGACTTTTATAACTGAACACACAAAAAGAACTGTACAAATATTCAACAATTGCAAGCTGAAATAAAGTTTCTGGTCTTTCTGTAAAAATTTAGTTTTTTTTTTTTTTTCTTCAATTCCCGTATAATCGCCTCTGAATTAACGAATAAAATATCCCTGATGCGAGGCCGCATTTGAGGCCCAAACAAATTGAAAAGATTGGTTTCTAGAATAAGGAAAGGGTTTTTTTGCTTCATGATTAATTTACATGTTTAAAATCAGTTTATAGCTTCAGAGAGATTTTCCATACACCACAGAAAACTCTTCGAAAGGAGTGACCTTTAGACGACTTCATATTCCTTCTTAATTGACCTTCCTAAGCAGACAGCGAGAATGATGCCCAAAATCTGGAAAAATTAAAAATATAATTAAAATAAACTCATTTGAAGAGAAGAAAACAAAATTCAATTTACATATTAATTATGTCATTTGCATGCTTTTTTTGTAATTTGCATGTCCACCAAAAACTGCAAAACCATGGTACTGAGAACAGAAACACAATTTTCCCAGGGTAGATCAAACAAGATGGATGTGGGGAGAAGGATGCAGTATAAAATAATTGTTTATATTTACAAACAACGCATCAACACATGAAGCAATGAATAAACAAACACCGAGCTATTCTTATCGACCTCAATAACAAGGAAAAAATAGAGAGATTGATAGAAGACTAGAGAGAAAAAATAAACTGATCAAAATAACTTGTACGAGTATGATTTAGACAGCATACAAAGAAGTTAATATGTTGATCATTACAATAAGAAATAAGTTGATAATTACAATAAGAAGAAAAAAAAGTGCTGGGAAATCACAAACAAATTTGAAAGGAATACTGGCAAGGAGCATAAATAGTCATTATCCCATATTCCACAGAAAAAGAAAAGAACAAAACTTTCTGAAAAAGATCAGAAAAAAGTGCATCTTGACGAACCCATCGTTCACTGTTTGTGAATTACCTTCCTTTAAACCACTTCATATTCTTTGCGAATGGATTTCCCCAGACAACACGAGATGATTACGCCCAGGACCTGAGAATAGTCAAGTCGCAGGGTGTTAAACCGCAGGGTGTTAAACCAACGTATACAGTAATCTTAGCTCTTGTTAGAAATATATTCATTTATCAAATGCGACCTCCTTTCTCAGCAGACTTGTATCTTACCTAAAATAGCAAACTGTTCACCTCACAGTAAGGTTAGTTCAGATATAATACCATATTTTTTTGTTTCCCCAGCCTAGACTAAACTTCCACAGTTCTGAAAGATCGAATTAAGCAACATGTGGGACTTAGTATATTGGGAGGATATCCATAAGAGTATAAATATATTCCGTCCCAAACCTTTCAGATTGACGCAAAACTCAGTCGACTGTGAGAGCAGTTTAAATCTCACCTGCACGAAAGCCAATCCAATGCCAACGCCTCCGATGATGAAGATGTTGTCGCCAATCCAGATGGAGAACTTCTGCATGCACCCCTGCAGAAGAGACATTGGTATAACATACACTGAGTAACAGCTCTCAGTCAACACTTACACTTGTGTAAACATTAGCCGCAGTGGGCTTTGTGACGCAGTCCAAATCGTCAAGAAGACAGCATGATTGTGGAACCTGACCATCCTTGACTGTTCCCTGTCCACTCCAGTCAGTGTAGTTGTAGACACCACAGCACTCAAACTGATTTCAGATACAAATAATTAGTAATTCTATAAACCACAAACTTTTAACAATTTCAGAATTTCAAAAGTAAAGGGATATCAAGCTCATAATTATGCAGTTGGAAGGAGAAATCAAACGAGATGTAGTAAAGAAATTGCCACGACGAAAATAAACAAATAGATAAACATAAATGTACAAAATCACAGCCCGGTCTTGCGTTATCCCTCATAGCTTACAGTTGTGCGTCAGTGTGGAGTGACTTCAGAAACCACCCAGTTACCTCAGTCTGAAGCTTATCCCATGTCTGAGTGACACCATCGTGGCCAACAGTTCCGTACTGCTTCTGCGCGTGCTCAAGGGCACGGAACACAACATCGTCAACCTTAAAGGACCAGATGGCGACGCTAAATGAGCAATTATCTACAGTTAATCAAAGCCAGCACCCGCTTCATTCACGAGTGAAAGCAGCCTCTCGAGGGGTTATATACACAGCATTATACATGACGCAGCTCGTGACTCACTTCCTTCTGGGCACGGTCCCAAGCGTCAACGACGCCAGGATGATTCTCTTTATCGTACTTTGGAATGGCAGTCTCCAGGCTGGTTTTCACAAAATCATCAACCTAAACATTTATTAAGCCAGAGAGAAAAAAAACACAAAGTGATAAAACACGTGCAATGAACAGGGAAAAAAAAAAATCATAAAAAAAAAAATTAAAAAAACATCCATGCTACTAAGACTGTCAGTCTTACATCCTTCTGGGCTTTCATCCATGACTGAGTGACCCCTTCGTGACCAACCATTCCATAATTAGATTCAGCTAAGGTCAGGCTGTCTTCCGCAAAGCTACGGACCTATAATAACGTCAATCCAAAATAAGAAAGTTAAAATTCAGGTCCACCCTGCACGGCCGCAGAAATCTAAAAACAATCTGCATGGTTAACATTCAGAATAAACACAAATGAATGACGCTAAGAATCAATAAAATTATTACTTGAAATTCACCTTGTACGAGTGCAAGTGACCGGATTGCACTGTTACATACAACAATTCAGAGTGCAATTTTTTTTTTAATGTTGCCAGCCGACTGAGGATTAATCAATGAATCCGGGCGTCAATTGAAAAGCGACTGCACAGCATTAGCGAATTGCATGACTGTGTCGCATGTCTGAGCTCAATAAAAACAAATCATGCTGCCACACAGCAGTGTTCAATATGCCTCAATAATGGTGAAACACTGGTCAATCATAACATATGGGGGGCAAAAGAAACAATATTATTCATATAAAGAAACTATATTATTTATATAATTTCACAGTTTAGGTCAAATTCAGCAGATTTTATTTACCTTGTCACGGAGAACGTAGGCAGTGACTCCAGCGGCAATTTCCAGAATAAAGATGAGGCCAAGAAGAACAGCAAACTGAGAAGAAGCCCATGGACGAAAAGAAGAGAGGGGTCAAGAGGTCAACTCACGGTCATCACCATGCAGTAGTTCTCCTTGTAGGCGCCACAGCATCCAAAGAAGCCAATGATGAAGATGACGCTCCCAACCACAATCAGCAGGATGGCCGCAGCGCTGAACTGACCACCAAAGAAGTCAAAGTAGTCATTGAACTTGGTCTGCACCAGAGCACCCGCGATGATCAGGCCAAGGCCAGCAAGCTGTCAACCAGAGAAAGATGATTAAATTAGAATGAAGGGAAAAAATAAATAAAAACCATCTCACCACTCCCATGAAGCGATATTTCATGGAGACATAAGCCACTTTCATTGTACCTTAATTCATAATCCTCCTCAAATACACTAAACGCCCATTGATCAGTCCCAGCGAGCAGAAAGCCGTGATTAGTCGTAAAAACGGTTATGAGGCAGCGGGCGTTGGAGCCAGTTCCGCTGCAATGACAGCTGACGAGGAGCTGTGAGCAGCACTGCCTCCATCAACGCTGGTCAATACTGCCTCAGTGAACACAGCTACCTTGCTTCTCTGTTTATCCGTGTTTACAGCACTCTGATCAAAGTGATTGCTTACTGATTGATGGCTGCTGATTAATTACATGTATGATTGCAGCGTATACACATTCATACACAAGAGCTATATTGCATTTCACAGCTTTCAGACGATTATCTCCTAAACCTCTCTTCATCTCTCTCTCTCTCTACACCGCAGTGTTATACTAGACAGGTGTTGGGATATCTCTGAACTATCTTTCAATGCCTCGCAACAGCAAGAGCCCTCACAACCACTTGCAGCTGAAATGAAGCGAGGAGAAGAGAATGCACTCTAAATATTCACGCAACTGACTCGGGTCAGAATAGCGTCTGGCTTAAACGAAGGGAGTGTACGGTCCAGGCGCCGATGCAGCGATAGCGAACCTGCAATCAATCAGAAGTTGCTTCCAATTAACCTTACGACAAACGTCGATAATGGATTCAACGTTATGATTGTCAGTGCACGTGAACCCAGGATCATCATAACGGGTAAAAATTTACACCGGACGTTATGATAGGGCTGTTGCAGAAAAGGCAAACGAGTGCGTTATGATTCCCGCCAGTCAGAACCTCGTGCTTTTTACACGAGCTATTTTTAACTCTACTCAATCAATACTTAGTACCGAATAAAATGCATTTCCACTTCGGAATTTGATGCATGTCGCCGAAAGATACGAATGACATCAGAAGAAAAATAATAATATTATTTCCAGCTGGGCTGGGCTGTGACACGTGCGATGAATGCATAATCTGATACCGAATATTAAATATACGACAGAAATTATTGATTAATAATCGGAATCCGGTGTAGCGACAGCTGTGTTATGGAACCATTCGTGGGTTGCAGCAGACTGAACAGACATACATTCATGTATGTTGTAAATTGTAATTGAAGAGAAAAAAAAAAAAGATTCTCTGATCAAATCGATTGACAGCTACAGATCGAAACCCGATTGAATTGCATTAATTGCTCTCTATTGCCTGACTTCGAATGAACTGCTCAGCACTTATGCATAATATTAATTCATATTTCCATTTGATCAGAATCCAATATGCAACATTCAGAATCAATCATATCGCACGCCCACATAACTCATGAAGAATAATTTGAATGCGCCCAAAATATCGAAGGACGTCACCACAGACGTCATGCTAATCATCACGTGATGCGGTCACATGCTTGTAAAGACTGCGCACCAGGAACCAATGCGCCAAAGTTCAAATGCGCCAAACTGAATGCTTCCGCAAATAGGCACTATAATATAAGAAGATCTTTATGATGCAAATTGATATAAAGAGAGAAACAGCACGAGATAAAACCCCGGAGCTATTTTAGTATTTATGATGTGCGAGTATTGAGAGACAAGAGCAAATGAGCCGCGTATTAGCCGCCAGTGACGAGGGTCGTGAGCAGCGCCATTGCAGCCCGTATATAAGCAATGCGCAAATATTTGCACACCGAAAGCTCAAACAATCAGACGGTCCGCAGGGCAAACGAATGACCGCTCACTTCACGGCCGCATTCTGAACATTCCATGACCGTACAGTCGGACCCCGTTAATCAGATCTCGAAAGTTTCCCCGCGCCCGGATCAACGAGAAAGCCGGATTGAGATTTAATTATTTCAGAAGGAGCGGATTGCAAAAAGTCCGGCATAACGGAGTCTTATGGACCCTCATTCAGCACGGAGACGGGATATTTGTGTTAGAATAATATAATATGCACACACATATACATTGCATAAATGTAATTTATGCAATGTATAAAGGTTGCAATTTTTTTTATTTACTTGGCACTCGTTTTATCGTAAAAAAAATTACTGCCGGTATTTTGTAGAAAAATGAAAAGTCAAATGATGCAGACATGCTGGTGTGCAATAGTTCACTTATTACGCCAAGCATTCAAACATGTTGCGCGTGAAGTACTTCAAGAAGCAATAAACACTGATAAATAGCAAATTCGGATTCAGCATCGAATTGTATGATATATTTTTCATATGGGTCAGAAATCATCCTCAACCTTATTTCAAATGATAAAATTTACATTGTTCGCAAATATACGCCTTATGAGTGATGATCATCATTAAAAAATTCACGGTTGCCAATGACGACCCAGAGATTCAATACATACGCTGACACCAGAGAAAAGTAGTAAACCGAAAGAACATGAGCTAGAAGAATCGATTGGCTGCTTCTAGAGTACAAGCAGCAAGAAATGTGTAATTCAAAACCAGATATTGACCACCGAGCGATCAAGGGCTGGATTATGATCATTAATAATACTAATATCAATTTCGCGGGAAAGAGGCTGTTGCTGGAAAGCTACCATATTAAGTGCTATTTCATGTTGGTTCGTTTGACAATGCAGCGTTTCATACCCAACACACTAAGAGTGTATGGATGCTCGTATATTGAGCAGAGCACTAAAGCCAGCAGGACCAGGCACTGCAGTGGGTTGTAAACCGAATCCAATCGCTGACTCGATGCAAGGGCAAAGAAAGACTAGCTTTCTCCTTCCTCGAACGAGAGATCCGTTGATAAACATCCATGGTCTGCACGAACACATGTTTCTGCCGACCATCGATTTGCGATGATTTCACTGAATTAATTAATTAAAGACATTTAAATAACAGTCGTTGATGAAGTCACCAACAACATTCAACAAAGGTTATTATTAATGATTTTTTGAAAAACCTTTATAAAAGACGATGATCAAGACATTAAACTAATTGAACGTACGGTTGACCAGTGAAACTATTATAACAAGGGTATACTCGTATAGGCCTACACAGTAATCCTATGGGCCTACAGCTCAAACTAGTTGTGACAATGGCAAAAAATCAGAGAAGGCACTTATACAGTTATACTTATCGACAACATTGGTTGAATACCTGACAAAGTGGCTACATTGCAATAACATAGTGACGAATGAGCCAAATTCAGTTATTCAGATGTACACACATTGCATGTCATGGTTAAACGGAGTTCTATGAAAACATGCTGGATTCCACAGCAGAATAATAATCGCTTTGGAGAACAAATCGATGCAATCTGAAGAAGCGAATCAACACGCGAACGCTGGTGTTTACAACAATCAATTTTCATATAACAGGAGAGTAAAAATGAGAAGCGCTGATCAATTCGATACATGTGAATGAATTGCAACCTGTCATCGATGCCAATGATTAAAGAGAGTCACAGCACACTTCTGGAATTGCTCTTTTTGAGTCTATCTCTGAACTTCATTGACAGGACACCCCAAAGTAATTTGAAATCATAAAGCAGGGCACTGGGCCACGAAACACGTTTACAAAGAATGCAACTTGGAAACATTTGACACATGTCCAGACAATATACAGAACAATCGTGAATTACCGTACACTAGAAGCCCACGAGGCGACGAAAAGAAAAAGAATTCTATATTAAAGCAGAGAACGAAAAACCTGGTATCCAGAATTATTCATTCTCATTTATCTGCATAATTATGTATTGTAAGGTGTTTTACGTGAATTCGTGTCGCACCCAGCAATGCACGCAATACGCACGCGTGCACATTAGGACAGTGCCACAAATCACGACGACAGGTACATAGGCATACAGACATACTAGTACGTCTAGTAGCCAGGGGGGATATTTTTCTCCAATCTCCCAACTACCTGATTATATAAATAGTGATTAATGAGATAAAGTTAATTTTGTTTTCTCAAGAAAAGCACTCATCTGAAAAAATTGTAAATATAATATAAAATTGAAATGCCACAGCATATACTATTCCACTAATGGAAATATGGGGTACACACGACAGATAGCACAGCACTGTCACACACACATAACTTTGAACATTATCACGTCTGACACGCATGCCTTTAATGGACTTATATGGGAAAATGCCGATTTAATTATTTTCGAATCGATCCTGGAGTCATTATATGTCAATATTGAATATATTAATAAATAATTACGCACTTAGTACGTGATCATTACACAACTGACATCGGATGATCGTCAAGTTCTATATTTGGAAAAGTCGCATGCCATTACGTCATTTACATTCTAATTTTAAATTCATCAATATTCATGAAGAAGTATGCACATTCAAATGAGTAATCCATAGCATGGTGAACGTCAACAGGGTGTTTAGTGTTTGAAGTGTGCACCTACGTGGAATCGAAACTGAGAAAAAAAAAGTGAAAGAGGGTGTCTGTCATATCGGTTGGAAGGAAATGAACGAAGGAGAAACGGTGGGGGGTGGGAGGCATTGGGTTAAGAGGAAAAATAGATCGGCAGAGAGGGGAAAAGGGCCGACATAACATAGAAATGACATCAAATCGAAGGGGAAAAGATGAGAATGCCGAGAAAAATCGATGCGACATTACACAGATCAGAAATCAGATTTAACACAGCAGAATGTTCACATTGTGCATAATTCATTGAGGTCAACAACAGAGGAGCAGTCGCAATTAATACAATCGTAGAGATGCATTTCCGATCAGATTAGCAGCGGGATCCATGTTGTTCAGCCATTTGCACCTGTGTCGATATCGACCGGAGTTTACAGAGTTCAATTAGTGATTAGTCGAGGTGCATGACGACAACGGGTCAGTCACTTCATCCAGATTTCAGGGCCATAATATAAATGGCGCCAAGAACATGAATTAGAAAACAGTTGACATGTTCATCTCATCAGCACCAAGAGTGTCTGAAGACATTGATGATTCAGTCAGGAAGCACACCTGCTGTTGGTCAGACAGCGGCAGATCAATCGCACCCTGCCTTTTCATACAACAGCAGACTATGTATTATCTGGGTGACACACTGAAACCCTGGTACATGTACTGCACATTACGCTACCAAACTTCAGAACTGTTCTTACTTAGCTAAATTTTAGCATTTTCCAATTCAACATTAGACAAACACAATTGATCTATTTGCCTCAGTGACCTTGCATAATGCAGGCCCTGAAGAAATATACACCGCGAATGCCGGTTGAAAAAAAAAGAAAAAAGACAAGAGTAAGACTGTAAGAGTGCATTTGCCGGCAGCAAGTTGACAACACACCCACATCGCATCACTATGCATGCAGGAGCAGGACCGATCTGATCATGACTGGATGCAATCACGCTTTCATATTCCAGCAGACATGCAGATGAAAAAATATAATGAGCATTATTAATTGCTCAATGAACTCAAACAAATCAGCATAACTCAGAACACAAAGTGCAAAGTGGAATCAGTTGTGTCAAATGGAGATGAAGGAGAAATTGGAGCTCAACAACTTCATAAACACCTTTAGTTGGACCTTGATATCACCACATAAAAACTAAACTTCAAAAAACTAAACTCCCAGGTCGAAATCTGGACATGATTAAAGTACAAAACAATAAAAACCAAGTAGACACTGGCAGCTGTAGGAATCTCTGTACTAACAGCATGATATGTGGAAAAAGATTTGAGACTTCTTCGGAAGCGAGAGAGCACTTATAAATCATAAATCACATAAAGGAATGAGCACCGTCTAAGAATGCAATATCTAAAGAGCTCTGAGCAAGAACAGGCAGAGATCTCATCAGGAGTTAAGAGGCTCAATGATCTCCAGCAACAAGCAAGGGTTTCTTAGCAGCACAAGTTGCCTGTTCAGGGGAATTGGGTCCTAATGTAGGAACAGTTCGGACAGCTTCAGTCTATGACCGTATGTGTAACTGCTACTGCTGAACAGTCCACTTGATAAGTAATCAAGTTTGAAGCAATTAATACAGATTGCAGCAGATAAGCAAATCAGTTCAGGAACAAGATAAAACTGACTATTAACAATTGATAAGCCTTCGAGGCTTTCGGGTAATTAGTAAAATTACCACTTCAGCGGATTGCAGAAATCAACACAGCTATCAAACAATAGTCGAGATGCATTTCCATCAGAATTAAAAAATAGATTCTAGCATAAGCCTGTAATTACAATAAATGGAAGAATTGGCATGCACATGAAGTGCACTTATGAGGGTACCCGTATTTGAAACACAACCGTCATTCAGCAGCATGACTCCATCACCTGATGATACCTGCATGACGACAAAGGAAAAAGAACCACCACTAGAGTCAGTTTTGTGCATGCATTCAGATCACATGTTCACTTTTTCTGAAGTGACTTTGAGCCATAGATGTCAAAAGATGAGTCAGATCACTCATATGACCTTTAAGAGAAATATTTCAATGAGGTGGAATCAATGTAAATCCAAACACATTTTTCATTGCGGTTGAGCGATATGACACAACTAAAGAAACCCCATTACAAGTAATAATTGGCAACGCTTGCATGAAGTTACACAAGAGTGACAATGATTAATGGAATTATGCTCAATCCAATCTAAGACTGCTCATGGGATTTAAGCAAATTATGCTACTCCCACAGGAGCACAAAGATTAAATGCTCGGGAGACATAGCTCAGTAATACCAAATAAATTCCTTCAACAATAACAAAATAATAATGCGAAAATTAAGCACTGGTTAATCAATATGCCAGCGTAGCTGGATCCAAATATTAATGGATTTAATGCTATGATAATTAAGTGAAAAACTCAAAATTGTTTGAATAGAAATGTCATTCAAAGGCTTTGAATGACATTTCTATTCCAACAATTTTGAATTTTCAGCCTGAAACAGTTAAACTGAAAGTGTGAGTGCTTTGAATCAAAGCACTTACATTTTAACTGTTTCTGGCTGAAAATTTCAAAATTGCAATACATAATGCTCATAATTGTTCTGGAATATGTAACACTGAGTGAGTGGCAACTATTACCATGTAATATCTTCAATGTCATGGGCATGAGTTTTAGCTAACTGTCTTATTAATGGAAGTATTTGTCATGAACTCAACTTCTCAATCCCCAGCCTCTCCACTCTGCCAACGTAAGATCGAGTTTCAATTAGCTATAATTTGATCCTCTGCGAATCTGCAATGCTTATGCTATCCAACTGCAAGCTAACATACTGAAGGCTATATGATGAATACTATATGAGTATATAGAGACTTCATCATCATCATCCATACCCGATTAAGCTCATTGATTACGCCTAAATAGTTATGACTAATGAGGGTTAACTGAAGTCCGGTTAAGTTAATAAGAATCACATGTGTAATCCCGGTTTCAGCTCTGGCGCCCATATTCATACACAGTGTATGCTATGTATTATGTGAAACCACAATTGCCACTCTATTAAGTTGTTAACCCTTCGCCTTCGGGAGCATCTTAAAAACAATTCAAGATTCAATACAGATAAAGATTTGGAGGTTGTCCGATAGAAACATCAGAGAGAAAAAAATCATAATACTCACGAAGAAGATAAGGTTGAAAGCAAAGAGGAGGTACTTGACACATTTCATTCCTCCCTCGACCATCTTGGCGGTTTGAATAATACGATTCCTGGTTTAAAATGCTCCAAAACAGGACAGAACGATTGGGGTTCCGACTTTATTCGACGAGCTGTCAAAATCTAAGCGCTATTCACAACAACGCGCATGAATTTCACATCCGCAACAAGAAAGAGATACGCGGAAATAAATATTTTTCAGCTGCAAGTGAAGACTTAAACGCACTCAAAGTAGAACTATACTGTGTGTCAAACTTTTTTACATATTAATTACATTTATCTCCGGTTTTGAGAGAGATACGAAAGACTGCGGAGGGATATTTCGCGCCATACAACAATAACAAATCACATGAGCAGATCAACAATATAGATCCTCCGAATTTAGGACTGCTACAGAAATTGAATTCTTTCCCGCCCTTTCTTAGCTTGCCTTGAGTACTTAATAGGTAGGCCAGTTTTGCACTTAAAAAGGGTCGACCCGGACAAAATTGCAACAGAATTTATTTTCAGCGGAATACATGCGGACTGATCCCCTTATAATGCGTCATCAGAGATTTAATCCGTTTGCGAGATTGCAACGAATTAATTAATAACGGTTGGACAACTTGTGAATTTACTATGTTTCTCGAAGAACTTTGTTGTAATTAACATATTCTTCTTTTTATTTTATTCTACTTTTTGTATTATTATTCTTTTTGTTCTTTCTGTTCCCCCCCCCCCCTAAATGAAATACATAAATCATATCCGTATATGTATTTCGATGAATAAACATTATATATATATATATAACACACTCAAAATCGGACAAACTCCATTCGGTGGAAAATAGGTAAAATCGTTAATTAATTACCTGGATTAAGTCAAAGCTAAGTTTACCGTTCGAACATAGACACACAGCACATCACATTGAAGATCTGAATGAGATCAACCCAGAAAAGGTTTTATCGGTTCCGACATCCGTACCTGTAAAATTTTCGGTAGGGTCTGAATAGTCACAGGTGCGAAAATATCAGAAAAAGTATATTCATATCAAAGAATCGGTTTCATGAACCTTCATACTACCAATATACTAGAATAATGCCCACAAAAAATCTGGTAGCACCCGTCATACCAGGTATTTATTAAATTACATAGTCAGCCCATAAGATATTTAAATAATTGCAGTCACAGAGGCATAGCACTACATGTTGGTATTTAAACACTGGCACAGTTTTTCCTCTTTTTTTTTTTCTTTTTTTTTTTTTTTTTTTCTTTTCGGACACCTACCATGGTTTCTCATCCTGAAACAGTAAAAAGGTCAGCCAGAGTGCACCACGCATGCGCAATACTGACGCTTTCGTGTCGTAAACAACAAAGATGTCCTTTTATGGTTAAGATGGTCTGCTCTGGTTGGCTGAAATCGATAGCTTCACGAGGGCAACGGGACCAATCACGGCAAACCCTCAGCTGACGTTTGCCTCCTATACTTTGCAATGGAAGCCATTCTCCCATGGGCGCAATGCTAACCCCGATATAGTCGGAATGCATTATTTCCTTACGCTTGCATCCAGGCATGGTGTTCTTGGCACGGAATGCTATCAACTGGTGCTATGAGTCAATAGAACATCACTTCAAATTCAGTTCCCCATCCCTTCAATTACGTACATTAATAACCTTTATTAACTACGTTAATATTCTACCATTTCTCGTTCCCATAACTCATAACCCATATATCCAGAAGTCAATTCACCTCTTTCTTCAGAGAATGTTGAGACTGAAAATAAATCATCTTGCGGGATTTGAATACTTAAAATCTGGCCAATACGTTGTGCGGGGCTCTGGTCGTTACCGGATTGATCTCTTCATCGATTAGGTCACTGGACGGGTGCTGAAGGGAAGCCTATAAAATCTCGAGGGTTGGAAGGGACTAGGGACCGAAGGATGGGCGAGAGACAACGCGCTACATATGGTTGTTAGCTATATGCTCCCGAATTCGAGCTGAGATATAAACTCTGATAATTATGTAAGAAATTAAGTTGCAGGTTCAATGTTTCGGACAAGTGAGCAGTACCGAGAGACATCCACATCCAGAGTACATTCTAGTAACTAGAGCCAGTCTCAGCCAGAGCTGACACAGAGAAACTGCTAGACTTCGTACTCATTTAATGTTTCCTGAGCTGACCATGTAATATATTAAATACTTGATAATTAAATCAGTGGAGGGTGCTATCAGAATCTTTGTGAGCATTATCCTAGAACACTGGTTTATTTGCCTTATGAAATCCCTTCATTTGATGTGAATCATGCATATACTTCGACTTTTTCTGATTAAATTCGCACTTGCGATTACTCAGACCCTACAGAAAACATTACAGGTACGTATGTCGGAACCAATAACATATTTTCTGGGTTAAATTCATTTAGATTTTCATTTTCATAGGCTGTGTGCCAATGTTCACGGGCGATCGGGATCATCCATAGCATATAGGGCTAGTGCAGCACTTGCATGTACATGTATCATTAATATCTTCCATGGTGAATGTTATGATGAGATATCCTCAAGTTCAACATTAACCAACAATACAGTATTTACTAGTATATACAGTACATGACTATAATTCCTTTGTAAGGGAACGAACTATCAGGACAAAACGAAGGGGGGGGGGGAGATCTGCGCTAGCGTGCGGTACATGTATCATGTATTTGTCATAAATAATTAAATATTCACAATGTTTTAAGCCTAGCCTTAATAGCTTGCCTGCCCCTTGACTCCTGGTGGAATTGTAGGGACGTGGAGTTGATCTACTAGTGCATGTCCCGTGCCCGCTGCTTTGCCTCGTCTAATCTCAACCCAGTCCGTTTCTTGATTTTGATGTGGCGAACAATTTCAGTTTTCTCTTTTATGCTACTGCAAGTAGCTCGTAATGCTCGCCTATGCTGTCGTTGATTATGTTCCTGATGTCAGTGGTTCTCACTTGCTCACTGCATGAGGTAGTCAAGATTTTTCTGTAACATCTCATTTCGAAAGCTACTAGTTTATTCTGTAATGCAAGAGTCCACGTTTCTGATGCATAAAGAAACACTGGGTTCGGAGGAATCTGAATCTGAGTTTGACTGTGATGGATTTATCATTCTAGACCTTCTTCAGTTTCATGCAGGCAGCTGACACTTGTGCGATTCTTGATCTCACTTCCGTGTTTGTCCACTGCCCCCAAGTATATGAACTGGCTCACTCAGTCTTTCCAAAGGTTGGCCGTTTAATATAATTGGCACAGTGACTGGCATAATTGTCTTGGTTATTCGTTATCTTGTTTCTCAGCACTCATCTTCATTCCGAACTTCTAGAATGCTTCATTTAACCTGATAATTAGCTCTCCTGATAGTTCAGTTTCGGAGCCGGGGACATCATCAATGTCATCAGCAAATGTATGGTTTGTGATGTCAAGTCCTCTGATCGACACGGCGCCTCTCTCATTATGTGTTCCAAAATGATGCTCAACAAGGTAGGGGAGAGCAGGCATTGATTCTGCCTTTGTTGCCTACAGTTGTTTGATGGACTTGACGATCTTCATTCCAATGTTGAATCGCCTAATGGTGTTCCACACTCTCTTCACGTCATACTATATCAACTGCATCAATCTTTGAAGTCAACAAACGTGGTGGAGCTCTCTTTGCTGTGCTTTGAATTTCTCACATAATATCCTCAAACTGAAGATCTGTTCTATCGCACTCCTGCCTTCATAGACACCTGCCTGTTCCTATGCTATTACATGCATTGACCCTGCTTGTTGCTTAATCCATTAAATTCAAACACAGTTATTCATACTTAATGGTCTATGTGAACAGGTAAACAGGAAAGTGTGTATTAGTTGTACATGGACAAACAAAGAACACTTTATTTAATCATAAAATTAATTAATTCTTGCTCTTAAATAACAGACACTGTTGCCAAAAACGCTAAATTTTGGAATGTTCAATGACACCGCACTGAATGTCGTTTTAAATAGCACTGAGTGTGGGTGGATATAATGCAGTTAGATAACTTATTCAGCCGACATATAAAGCCGTACATATGATATTGCTCTGGGTAGGCAAAGGACCAGGAACATTAACGTAAAAAACATTTGTGTATGTAGCAGTAGGATATCTAGGCACGCGTAATAAAATGCGCAATGCATAATTGTAAGCTACCGGTATATACAATATGTATGCGTGTAGAAGCCACTCTGTAATGGCACCAAAGGTAGGAAGTATACATTGACGAGCAATAGATTCAGAATAGTCGGACTTTTACATCAGGTGAACACATAAATATCTGTCTAGTCAGAGTATTTCCCTGAACATATAATATAGCTTCCGACGTTGACGGTTTATATCAGCGGCACCAGACAAACTATCACAACTAAAATGACCAAGATATTTGGCACCATGACACACAATTTGCCACATATGGCATGTATAGCATGTATAGCAAATCGTTAGGTGATTGTGCTGCAGGTATCCGTGACCAAATGGTGTTCAATTAGCACTTCCAATCAGAATAATTATAATAGCCTTATCTTGTCTTTATTATTATCATTATTATTATTAATCTGGTCTTTATTATTATATTAATGTTATCCTTTTATCGGTTATTTTCAACTAATTTTTTATACTTGGTAACACACGTGATCATAATAGTTCCACAAGATAAGACCGGACGATCATCCTGAATCCTCGATGAGCATTTGGATTGGGCGTGATTGGATTTTACGGCTCCACCCAAACCAATCGGATGATACGGGCGCCAGAACAGAAGGCCTGGGACCGGGGTTTCCCCCTACTCTTATCGATAAATCCCAAGGTTTCTTTATCCTGCATACCACCATAGACAGTAGTACACAGCACCCGGCCTTGTTACGCAGTTGGGCAGCACTGCAGAGTCACTGAAGAATTACAATTATAACGAATTGCAATTAGAATTCACAATCATAACGCCCGTGGCCTGACAGTGTCTCGAACCCGACCCCCGTGGTCGGCATAGGATTGCAGTCAGCCGGTTTAACCCACCGAGCTATTCGGTGCCCCTACATTTAGTTGGATTGCCGCCGGATTTGAAGTAATTATGACATAGCTCGTTATATTATGTTAATAATTTTCTTTTATGTTACCATAATATTGATTAAAGGGAAATATAATATGTGTGCATTAATTAGGTGTCTCTCTGTATGATATCTGTGATCGAGTTTCGCTATCCTTATTGTATTCCAGGAAATCCGCTTTCTTATAAAACGCCCAGATTTCTTTCTTTTAGGCACCCAGAATGCTATTACTTCACAAATATCATAACGCACCAGACCAAACAGTCCAAAGTTAAACGTGATAAATCATAATGTTAAATGAACGTTATGCCCCAGAGACGACTGTATTTAACCCATGCACATGTATGATATATACTATACCGGTATTTTGTGTGTTATCATAGCTGATTTGAGCAGTAACATTGCTTAAAATAGATATTCATCTTCCAAATCATTAGCACTGTGCAACAAATGCATGGACTATTTTAGGAAACAAAATATTTGTACAGCATTCTTTTTAAAATTGAATACTACATAATTAGGCAGCACCTCGAACCCAGATAGGAAATTTCAATAGTTTGTGATCGCCATTGATTATTGCACAAACCAGAACTTGAAATAGATAGAAGAATAGATAAGAGGATAGAGGAATAAAACATCAAATTTAGTGTTCATGCTCATTAAATTTGGTTTCAATTTACACAAAGAATATAACAAGAAAAAAAAGGTAGACCCATTGATACGCAACAAACAGCTTCAACATTTAAACAAAAAAATAGCATCTAATTTATCCATGAACCTACTATTGAATCTCTTTTGAACAACACTGCTAAAAAAAAATTGCACGTTCCAAAAGGGTAAAAAAAACTTGTTGCTGCAGTCGATACTTTTATCCGCATATCTGAGGGTGGGAAGAGCCAAGCTTACAACATAATGTATATTACATAATTATGGTAAAGATAGCTATTCTTCGATGAGATTTATGTGAAGGTAAGACCGGCATCCTTGTAACAATTGTAGATCTTCTCCACAGATGAAATGAATGCTGCAGTACGAATATCCAAGCCAAGATCGTATTTCATGGCAGTCAGCATAATTTGCTAGAAATATTAAAGTATTAAATATAGATTAACACTAATAATCAAATCTTACCTTAGCTGAAATCTCCATGGTTTGGGCCAGACCGGAGTGCACAATATCTTTCTCAGAAGCACCCTGCGCAAAGGGCAGAAATAGAAATATAATTAATAAACGCCTTGATTAAATAATCATGACACTTACACCCATACGCTCCTCAAAATCAGGGCTGGGGATGATAGGAATTGGACCGCCGGCCTTTCCGAACATCTTCTCCAATGACTGCTGCACACTCGCTGTAAGCAGGAAAACAAAAAAGAACATCATACTCACAGAATTTTAAAGAGAAACACACAGAAGAAGCACTGAGTTACATTAATATTTACATCGACTCAGAGAGGACTGTACACTCCCTGCAGGAGAGGTTATTCGGTCAAGAGAAAGAGAAATATTTATGCGCTCACCAAGGAGATGGTAGTTGGAATCACGCTCATATTTGAAGGTCAGTCGTCCGTAGCTGACGTGGTTCAAGTTCTTCAGCCACTCAAAGTAAGAAACAGTCACACCTCCAGCGTTCACATACAGATCCTAGAGGAGTAGAGGAGACAGTAAAACAACACAGAACATGACTCAAAACTCACAGGAATGATCAAGACGTTGCGATCACGCAGGATCTTATCGGCAGCGAGGGTGGTGGGACCATTGGCGCCTTCAGCGATGATCTGATGAGAGCAAAACAAATGATAAAAGTGGATTTGAACATCAGGATAAATCTCACCTTAGCTTTGATCTTCTGTGCGGTGTATTTGGTGATGACCTTCTCAACAGCAGCAGGCACCAGGATGTCGCACTGTTCGTACATGAGGCTCTCCTCTGGCCCGTCATAAGCCTCAGCCTTAGGGAAGCCGGTGATGGAGCCGTTCTCCTGCAAGCGCACACGGCAAAATTCCAGACGTAACAGCACTTTGAGAATACTCACAATAACCCAGTCTTCAAGTTCACGGGGGTCAATTCCGTTGGGGTTGAAGATGGAGCCATCGTACTCAACGATTCCAATGCACTTGGCGCCCGCTCTGTGCAGGTAACGGCAGGTGTGCAGACCCACATTTCCAAATCCTTGAACGATGAAAGTCTTGTTGCCAAATCCAGGGGTCATGCCAATCATGCTCATGTAGGCAGCACTGTGGATGAAGTTCTCAATTCCATGGAAGACACCCTGATAATAAGAAAAAAAAAGAAAACAATGCTGTGACCCAAATACATATTCATGAATCTCTTACTCTGCCAGTGGCGGAGATTCTGCCGTGGATGCCTCCCTGGGAAATGGGTTTACCAGTGACGCAGGCGTTGGCGTTCATATCATGGAATCCTGAACGAGATAAAACCCAAAAAGTAAAACATGCGAGTTAAACATTGAATTACCCACCGAGGGTCTCAGAGTAAGTGTCAGCAATCCAGCTCATCTCTCGTGGTCCGGTTCCCATGTCAGGAGCGGGCACGTCAATACCAGGCCCTGCATACAGATTACATCGTACATCGCCATGACGACCATCACCAAAAACTCACCAAGGTATCCCTTCTTGGCCAGCTCAATAGTGAAGCGACGAGTGATCTTTTCCAGTTCGGTATCGGAGTAATTCCTGGGGTTGATCTTGATACCTCCCTTGGCGCCTCCAAACGGCACATCAACGCAGGCGCACTTGTAGGTCATGAGGGAAGCCAGGGCCTTCACTTCGTCATCGTTGACATCATCAGCGAAACGGATTCCTCCCTTGGTGGGCGACATGTGATCGCTGTGCTGAGCACGCCATCCCTTGATCATCTCAAATTCTCCGTTATCTCGGCGGATGGGGAACTCCACAGAGAGAACCCGGTTGCATGGCTTGATCATCTGGAGGATGCCCTTCACTTTCTTCTCCTTCTCTTCAACGGTCGTGCGGCTTCGGTCTTCCTTGATCAGCATGGGTTCCAGGCGCTCGGCTGCGTTGTCGTAGTACAGCTCCACCATTTTGAAGAAGCTGGCTGAGTCCTCAGGATCAGCCTCATCGACCGGGAACTGGCTGTGGAGTTGGCGCGAGGGAAGGACTGTGAGCGCTGGCTGAGCTTGCCTCAGGGCAACAGAGGAGGGTTGGCTCAAGGCCTTGCCCAGGCGACCGGCAAAAGCACGCAACATCTTCACTCAATCTGCACAAAATAAACCAAAGATCAAGTCAGCGAGTCATCAAGTCAGGCAAAGATGGTCTCAAATATACCTTGATGATTGCATTGGAGATATCAGATTGTAGACTGAACCAAGACTGAGAACTGGGTGCATGCATAGCTGCCACAGCACCTTTTATTTTCCTTCAATAACAGGGATTTATTTAGGTGACCTAGTATACTATATTTCATATGGTTACTCTATAAATTCTTTTAACATTTGTATTAGTTTAGTCGCACACAACTGATTCGGAAGAACTCAAAATGTGTAGAGCCCATTGTACAATACAATGTACATTGATCCAATTCCAGCTAAGTAAATTGAAACAACTTTTGATGCCGATGTCCAGATGAAAGCCAAATGCTCAGACAAAGATGCTATTGAATCCTGAGGAGCGGATAACCAGTTCTGTTGTTCTATCAATAATCAATATGCTGTGGTTCATGTTAACAAACATGCACTTCACAAGGTGAGGGTTGCGTTATTATGTTATGTGATTTGGTCATTGCGCAACTTAGTGATCAATGTTACTGTATCTCAATGAGCCTCCGTAAACCAATGACTTTCTCTACTTTTAAAAAGAACTTGAAAACGCATTTTTTTAGAATTTCGCAATGACATGGCTTTGTGAAGCGCATAGAAATGCATCATGCATCATGTTGCGCTATATAAAATAATAAATTCAATTCAATTCAATTCAAGACTTCATACGTGTATTCATTTTGACAGGCCCTGGCACTTGCAACAAATTGAGATTATCCAGCAGTATTAATGGAAAGTGAGAAATGAGACCTCACCCTGCATGAAAATCTCACAAAGACAAAGTCAATCCCCGTAGAAAAATATCACCGATAAACTAACTTTGCACGGCTCACAAGAACATCCTTTCACAGTTTCAGTCAAGCTTCAACACAAACAATTAAAAAAAAGTAAATTACAGTTAACTAGAAAGGTCAATGGTTCCTAAGTCCTAACTATTCATGCAATTGCTGACCTTCAAAGAGAGTCATCAAAATAGAACACTGTGACCTCTATGCACATTCAAAATAAGTCAATACTACACCTTAGCAGGCTTAGTAAGTACTCCAACCAGAACTAAACACTTGAGTCAGCTGATGTCCTCAGCACAACACGCCAAAGAGACAGCAGAGTGGGACGGATGACATATTCACAGAGTCAATGGCTGCTATCAGTCGTTATCACACAATGAGCACTGTGATAATATGATATAGTGCAACCCTGCTATCACATGCGTCTATGCTTATAGAACAGTGAAAAACTGACGTGAATTGTTTGACATATAAATGATTAAGTTAAGGTCATGAAAGGCCAGATCTAAGTGTAAATTGACGAGTTGAGTTTGTGGCTGATGTGATATCAAATGTACGCTGCAAATGATGGTTGCTTTGCCGTCCATACATAAATAGCGTAAGGGTACATATTTATGGCTCATAAGTTTACAACCATGTGAGGATGGTCGCATGACTTACGCCCAAGTGAGCCAAGAGCAATGTCATCAGAAACATTGCTCCTCAGCCGACTAGTCTGATTACTTGGCCCTCAAACACACAGTGAGGAATCGGAGGCATGTACTGGTGATCTACGATCGTGTGCATCCTTCTACCTAGAGAGCTCGGAATAAAATTTGAAAATGGGTCAGCCATATCAACGGGTGATTTTAGTAAAATTGTTTGCTTTGCATTTTCAGCACACACAAAATACAAAATCAAGTCCAAAACAATTTAATCTCTGAATGTCTCATACATGTTTCTCAAAGCAAACTAATGAAAATCAGATATTGGAATCAAATTCAACCGTAAAACAAAAACATTAATAAAATTGTCAAGAACATATCATATATTACATAAACACAAGGCCATCCAGTCACAAACACCCCCCATCCGTTTAGATCACTTTGCTGCAAAACATACTTGATAAATTAAAATTCATAATACATTCCCTTGCAGACCCATAAATTTCTTGAAAATTTAATATTGCAGCTTTAGTACATAAATTTACACTTGCTAATTGAATAGAGTCAGGCCCCATTAATCACAAACCCAACTCCCTGGCGAGCATACAAGCAAAGGGCAGCCATGAAGGCTGTCCAACCAAGTAACACATTTTGACACTATGCAATCTGTCATGCTGTGGACATGTGGGTTTTCAGACCGCAAAATTCAACCCCGGCAAATTGGCCCACAAAAATCGAACCCAGTACCCTCAGCATGCTAGGCATCGTGGCCCCTACATGACACAATGAACATTACAAACGATTCGTCCCTGGGATTTAAAGGCGGATCAACACATTCACTGCCAAAGATGGTGATCACCGTCTTTTCACGCCCAACACGAGATTATCCTTGTCTTTTGCAGTTAAAGCCAAAGGCGCATACAATAACCACTTTAGCGTCATCTCTGTAATTTTTTGTAGAGGTTGACTGAATGCATTGTACAATTTCAGGACATTTCCTCATGATATTAATCAAACTCACCTTCGATATATTTATTACAATAATCACAGAATTATACTTCTGGCGTTGACACAGTGCTCAGTTACTAATTGATTTGTGTTATATCGCCTTGACAAACCCGAATGAAAGCAGCAAAGCAAAGGACTTTTCTATTTTAGGGGTTACTTCAGAGCCAACTAATTAGGGAATGAGGGTAGTTGGCGCTACTGTCACTGCATGTGATAGTCTTTCTCGTGATTGCAATTGACAACACTAATTCGAGATATTCTCTTTGAAGTCGCATGTAGCCGCTGACTTTACATGGGGGTGACCGGGTATCAGCCCGAAATTGCTGTGGCGGTGAATGTGTACAGTGTCTGACAGTATGCCAAAAGAACTTGCCCTTCAGCTGAAGTAGCTTTAGTAGGTTGATCCTGAATGACACAAATATGAATATTATCCCACAATGATTCTTCTTGAGATTTATGAGCTTTGAGCAACACGTTCAATTCCGTGACCAGTGACCACTGGAGAAATTTGAGAGGTACATCGGTGATTGAACATGGTCAATCATGGCAAGTTTGCACTTTGGGCGGCCAAAACTGGTTGATTCATGTTAATCTTCAGATTACAGTAGCATCAAGTGTGATTTAGTATTACAAATTAAAGATACAATTATTTATAAGTGAAACATGATGAATGAATGACAAGAACCTGAAGTAAAGAGGCTTATGAAAAGTTTAACGGCAACAATGAATGTAAATGATGCAGACTGCCCAGATCAGTGACTGGTTCAGTCATTCAGTTTCGTGGTGATTGTTAACATTGTTGACAACGTGAACATTGCTCAGTCATTCCCTAATCACTGCATCAGTCGAATCAGTTCATCATTCAAATCAGTGATTCATGAGGCTGAGTCTTAAGACATGAAGTCAACATACTGATGGCATTATTGGGGGGACCCTTCGCCCAATTGCATAATAATAAATTAATAATATACTTCAGGTTCCGGGGTTATTTGACAAGTGCTCCTATCACTCATTACTATCAGTTTATTCAATAATCACGATTGCTGATTAATTTGATTGAATAAAACTAACTTATGTTACTATCATTCAATATTTAAGACTGAACTGGGCAGCATTTATTGTCATGAGAATCAGGACCCTCTCGTAGCTCACCATTAAAGGGAGGGAGAACTGGTTAAAAATGGACTTTGAGTCGTTATTTGATGCACCAAAAATGATTCCTATGCCTGGCCCACACAAGGAATATCATCCCTAACGATTTCGCGGGAGATATATTGATAATTAGGCGTGACGTCAGGAGCTGTGATGAAACACCGAGTTCCCTATCTTTTACAATCACTTAAAATTCAGTTCCCCATCCCTTTCAATGATTAATGATGGCCATGGCCCATGGGTAGGCCTAGTACGTGGAGCAGTACATAGTAACATACAATGTATTATACTTATACTTATAGACTACGCTATTGCGTGGGGACTTGATGGGCCAACTTGACCCGCTCGCTACATGAACTTACAAAGGGACATTATTTAAGTCAACATTCACTATGTATGATTCAGTATTAACCATTAAATAGCTGACATACTACAGCGAGCCCAATGGGTCTCGCTGTATGGTAAACGCATTAAACTCCAGTTTGCGAACAACGATTTCTAGAATTCCAGGCTTGTAATTATATTTATGAAGGCACCAGGGTCTGCAGAGCCATACCAGGTAGACGCTGGTACTAAATTTTGTTCGAAACCAGTGGGGGGCCTACATGTACTAGTGCTTAGAAATTGTTTCTTATATGAGGTTTTAGCACTCTTAATTGAATAAATTATTATTATTATCATTAGTCTATATTAACATTAACCATTTCAACATGGTTCAAGGTCGAGAAAGTGATGAAATTCAGTGCTGTTTGTTGTTCACACGATAACTGCAATTGACAAAAGCTGTCACGTGTTGAAAAATAAGTACTAAAGGAGATAGTCAACAACGCGTGGTTACGTCACTTTTGCGTGATGACTGAAGAGATTCAAGGGCATGGAATTGTGTTTATTTAAAACAAATCAGAATTAGCGCATCATTGACATCATGTAATCTTGTAATTGACATCGCTCAGCTTCAGTGAGCAGCGTTTGTGTGCGGAATGGCTGTGCGCTACGCTCACTGTGCGCTCAAAACAAACACTTAAAATTTACACTATCCGTGTTTAACTATCCGTGTTGAAACACGGATCACGGATAGTACTGAACACCCCCAATATGAATATCCGTGCTGTCACGGATATCGGACAAGGATATCCTCCTATGACTAACTAATAGTATCAATACTATGAACTATTATACTTAGCTCCCCAAGGGTAGCGGAGCAGTTCCTATACGCTACGCTACGGCTTGGGGAGATATTACTAGTATTAGTATTACATACTATGATACTATTACATAACATAGGAAATCAATGCACTATAGCATACGATTTGAATCAGGTTTTGAGGCCTATCCAATGTCGCATGAATATTAAATATGAAATCTAAGAAAAAGCTCAGTCTTACCGAGAGAAGTCAAGCGATGATCGATAAATGACACACCCACGAAGGCCACGTTTCTAATTCGCTGAGAAAGATTAGCCTTCCGACCTTGGCAATGTCAGCCGATTGTGTAAGTCGGAATATCTTCGGAAAAGCACCATCAAACTCAAAGTTGTTCTATATATCAATAACGGAACTTTTTGGTTTTATTCAATGAAAGGATATTTACAATAGATAACAGTAGAAATTATGGATGACATTTTAATGAGTATAGAATTGATGAAGAATTTCGACTATTAATGGCGAGAACTATTTTCTGGCTGAGGTAGTGGCCTTCTCGTTCGTCTTCTGTCACCAGTTCTATTTTCGTTTTCAGCTTGTTAATAAATTTTGTTGACGATGGTTCCCATGATCCGAAAGTGTCAAAAGTCAAAGATTGAATTTAGTAATATGCTGACAGGTTGCAGGGTTTGATCAGTTGCCATTGCTTGGCTGTTCTTGCTGCATAGCCAACAGTGGTATCTCTGTTCATCACTGTGGACTGGAATAGAGTGTCGGTAATGGTCACAACCAAATTAGATTTTTGTTATGGGACCAGGGACATGCGGTTAGACCATCTGGTCGCTTGCCATCTGTTCTGGATAGGCCGTTGAACTCCAACATGCTCAGGATGCTTGCCGTATGCAAGCTCTTCTTGATTGGGTGGTTGAGTTTGGTATGTCGTGAGAAACGGCCAGCATTGAGGTAACAACAAAGTCTGTGGATCCCCCAGCAGTCCATTCTCTTTCAACAATGGCCAAACAAAAATTCAAAGCTGTGTGACGTCACATAGGTTTGTGGTTCATACATTCAGGCCATATTTTCATCGGAATCTTCCATTGAGATTGCAATTGATAATGTGGGTTTATACGGCAACTGGGTTGGAGCATTGCCAGAACACGTTGCTCACCCCCACCCCCCCCCCCTGCAAAGAATTTCCCACACCAATCCACTTGAATTTGTGTGTTTCAGACACGCATAAATGCAGCCGCGAATGTGACCGCATGACTTTATTGTAGAAGTAGATAAAGTACCCAATAAAGAATTCAATAGGCTTGATGATGGACAATGTCGAATCTAGCCAGAGTAGACAATGTCAAGAAGGACTACTAACTGATCAACTGTTTCTTTTACAGCCTTAAAATACATGTTTATTATTTACAATGTGACTTCTTCAGTTTGGTTGACAAAACCATCGGTGGTGTGACTTGTTAGTTGTAAATTGTGGCGCCTGATATGTGAGGCTGTCAAGACACTTTGAAGCCAGCCTTTTGTTTTCAAAACAATAATCATGAACCAATTTTAATGTTATTGGAATGAAATTGGAAAAACTTTCCTTTGAGAGATCATCGGGCAAATGACTAAAATAAATAAAATGATGCAGCAAATTCTATTAAAACCAATGGTCGGCATCTCAGATTAGGCGGAGGGCCGGATGAGGAAAAAGCTACACGGCACGAGGCCAGACCAGATAATAAACTATAATGCTAATTAATTAACTGCACAGTATTTATTCTAGTGTTTTCACAGGGAAGGCTTTTTCTAAAAGGTTGAGGACAAGAAAAATATAGGGAAGCTATGCCAAAGGCACAGAAGCGTGCCCATGAGAAACACCACCAGGGGGTCAGGGAACATGCTCCCCTGGTTTTTTGTTTCTGAAAACAAGCACCAAAGTCCAAAATCTGGGCAGTTTGACAGGAATTTCCCTTACTTATGAAAAATACCAATACCTCACAAACAATGAAGACACGTTTTGTTTTCCCAAGACATTTAATGCATACAATTGGTATTTGTAAATATTTCATGGGTGACGCTTCTTCTGGCAATAACAATCACTGGCAGCTTCCCGGCAGGGAAACTATAAATATGGACGCCAGAAATACAAAAGAGCATGATGGTTATACTCAATACATTTTGGTTTTAGCTCCTTTTGAAACTAGAATTACATGTATAGTCATAATAAATTATAGTGATGCGTCTTCAAGAGTCAGAACCCTTGCAATGTGGCGGGTGCGTCAATGGAGCCAGTTAACCATTATTATCCTTGTAAGCAAGGATATCAGCCTTGGTAACATCTTGTCACATTTTTGTGGAATTCATTACATATCAAAACGTTCAAATGAGTGAGTGATGGGGTTTTATGGCTCCACCCAATCCGATCGGATGATACAGGCGCCAGTCAAAAAGTGCAACATTCAGTTGAACAAACAGTACATATAGGTGCAATCACCGCTGATAAAGTTTCCTTGACTCAGGCCATGTGTTTCTACGCCACAAATGAATAACTGCAATGACCCACTCAAATTTGTCGCACTCCAGCAAACAAGATAACCTGTTGCTAATATTATTGTAATATAATTAATATGAAACAGCCTTCAAGATGACTTTAGGTATTAAATGGGTTTTGTTGTAAGTCAGTGATATATAACACTACCCATCAGGGCATTTTGGTACAGTCTTCGTAGAGAGCTAAATTGTGAGTCTTCTTCATTGAAACTCAAAGAAGGACCGCGGGCCGGACCCAGAGCCCTCGCAAGCCGGATCCTGTTCGTGGGCCGCCAGTTGCCGACCCCTGATCAAACAGTCACGCCATGCAATCATAATCCCCACAAACCAATATCCCATGCTATCAAAACAGTCTGCCACATCCTTTACCCATGATAATGTGACCTATATTCTATTATTGTTACTGTCTGTATTCGGAATATAGAATTAACCAGACGTTTGAATAATATGCAGCGTTCATATTATCCAATGAAGTATATCCAAAGATATCACACAATTAGCCGGAGCTCAATTAACACACAAAATATTCATATAAGGAAGAACGAGAGAAAAACAAACAAAAAAAACAAACAAAAAAACAAAAAAACAAACACACAAACAGACACTTAAATTGACATGTCATTAAGTGATAAACAGCTCTACTGTAAAACTTTAGTCACAGCATAATAAATTTAAGAGGGAGTTGAACTCCTCTCTCATCCACCCATTAGTGATAAATTCGTTGTTATCTCACAGATGGATAAGATCTTTTAATAAGCCACCTATTTGTTGGGTGGCGTCATCAATAGGAAAAAAAATGAGTGGAAAGAGAAATTCTCACTGAGGAGTCAGTGCTTTGGTATGAAAATCTTTGTGCATAAATGAACAATATTAGAACTCAAGTCAGAGGAACTCCCATTGATCGCTGAATAAAAACGAGTGCGTGTACATAAATTTTCGGTCTTAAGTATAGTGCGTAGAAACTTCACAAAACAATTAAATGTTTGATCACTAAAAGGTGCATCATGGCATATTACATTAAGAAGATGGCAATGTGTGCGTCGAGGTAAATTTAAAAGCCGTCGGAGACACTTCCTCCAACACAAGTGCATATAGCTTCAAAATTGATACTATTAAGCCGCCATAGTTGGCAGCCATACAATGGCATACAATACGTCTTAAATAAGCGATATTTAACATCCAAATCAAGACACGGAAATAAAATGCATAACGAGCTACACTACATGACCATATCCCTGATGCTTCTCTTGACACGAAGACAATCAGCGTCTACACCAACATGGTTACTGAGATGATCGGCATGGTGCACGAAATATCAGTAGCTTCTCCCATGCAAGAGATGGAAACAGGGATATGGCCATGTCTATGAGTTGACGTTTGGAGGCATTAAACTTATTCTTAAGGGAGTCAGATAAATAAAATTGGATTAATGATGGCCGACGGTATATGTGGATCAGCTCGGAGTCTCTAGGTCTACTTCTTATGGCTTTACATCCACTCAATTCTGTGAAAATTCATTTCTGTAAAATAATACATTTTCATATTGTGAGGAATGACTTTAAAACTCCGTTCACAAGGAATGGATAGATGGATGATCCTGTTAACGAATTTCCTTTGTGTGAAAATTGGGCACTTGAATAATATCCATCAAAGCTTCTTGCTACAAGCGCATGGTTATACTCCTAACCAATCGTGGAGGATGCTGCATGAAACATGTCATTGTTGAAATTAAGGTCATCAAGTCATCGGAGCATAATGCTGCAAACTAGACTTCTTTGATACCACAACTGACTTTGCTTCTAGCTATGTGATTCACATTTTCCTGTGCAAGATCA
The DNA here is from genome assembly GCA_000328365.1 of Capitella teleta. Lineage (NCBI taxonomy): Eukaryota > Metazoa > Annelida > Polychaeta > Capitellidae > Capitella > Capitella teleta. The sequence continues at coordinate 103,304 of KB294061.1, read as the reverse complement.
TCCAGTTATTGAAAACTGATCGAGCCGATTCACCTTACAGCTTCCAGGATGCAGAGAGTGGTTACCCCACATGTTGACCAATCAATGCAGGATGCAACTCGGTCACATTTTGTAATAAAGAACAGCGTGAGCCTTACAAAATAGTAAACAAACACCTGTATCAGCTATGCCTTTGGTTAATGTGACTGTTGGCATTTGTCAAGGGTCATTGAATCATAACAGCTAGCCTCATATCACGGCAGCAATTAAGACACAAAGTATGTGTGTTAACTGGCATTAACTGTGAGAAATAGCAGCCAATCAGAATAAGACACATAAAATAGCTGGTGATTTACGGGTCAACATACGAAATTTTACATGACAAAAAAAAAAATCACGAGTAAATATCCACCAAAACATTAAATGATAAAAGTCAAATAAAATACATATACTACTCTACCATTGAACAACTGAAAACAACACATTGAAAGATGAACTAATTTCCAAACTCAACATTGTTGCTTCGACTGTATGCTCCTGATTGACCTCTTCACTCACAAAAAAAAAAATTGCTTGTTTTGAGAGGAGTTAATTACCCTGACCGTCAATACAACTTGTCACATCCCCTATTTGGCCTATATTGTTGCTCTGCCAGCTGAATATTATGCCGCCAAGTTAGACCTGTTACTATCAATGTAACTGACGCACCTTTGTATGACCCATATGACAGACAATGTCGAAATATTTTGAGCCCCAGCAAATGTGCTGGATGTGTGCAGAATAATGTGCTGGCTGATTCTTATGCCTTTGAATTATGCAGGCACATTAATTGCATCACATGATCGCCAGAGATGTTGTGAATAATTCACATTCTTACAGTTCCTGGTAGCTACTAGGACTTTGATAGACTGGATACCTCATTGTGGTATTATCTTCTTATATCACTAAACAATACACCAGGAGCCTATTTTAAGAGGTGAGACACTTTTGCAATACACTGGTATGTTTAACTTTCACGCTTTCCATGGGCATTAAGCTTTAACCCAGAGCATTTTTATTCTGGGTTATGAAATGCTGATTGATCTGACAGATTGATCTTTTGATAGGCTGAATAACAGCTTAATAATATACAGGGTGATTTAAACATATATTTACAAGTAATGAGAATTTCTCCACATTACATAATGTGTTACAAAAAGACTATTTTATATAAAACCGCGCCATGTAATGAAATATAATTATCATTTATAGTTACCGTAGCCTCTTTTCGAGCCAATTAGTCTCTTAATTTAGTTTTTTTTTCTTCAAATAATTCGATAATTCACCATAATCTGTGCAATCGGGTGCATTCAACTCACTCGATGAGCGTTGTTTATCTGACTTTATATCAGTTAAATAACTAAATAATCATGATCATTATTGTAGTTAGATGTCATTAGATATTTGTCATATTGTTAACAAATAAACATTGCAATAACAAAGCATCATCGCAAAATGCTTTTTGAGGGAGCTCACGAAATGCCTATTTATCCTATATTAGTATTATTATTGATTTTCTATTTTATTCAATTATGTGTATTTGCTATTAATCTGAAGGAGAGATATGTTGATGTTTTGCTTGTACGTGAATCATAAGTTAACAAATTACACAATTATCATCTTAATTTCCGTTGTAACACAAACAGCTATGACTACAGGGTTGCATGAATTAATTACAGTACATGCAAGTTAATTATTTTGTGTGAGAGTCAGAATCATTCCATAGTGATAAAAATATCATGGCAAAGCATTAGTGACATTATAGTAAATATTATTACTACATAACACATGCAAGATTGTGACATAAACAAATAGTTTTACCCCATAGGGTCCTATAAGAATGCAGAGTTCACATTAAAACATTAACATCGTTGAAATGCGAAGACCCTCTGTGGTAAATAACTACCATAGCTAATGTTCTTCTCATGGGAAGATTTGTGGATATTTAGTAGTAATATAGTATTACCGAAAAGGTTTGAATTGATATGGCTGCTAGAACAAAAGCCCAGGACCGGGGCATTCCACAACTCTCATCAATAGATTCCAAGGGTTCTTTATTCTGCATACTGCCATAGACAGTACATATAGCACACAGTGCTCGACCTTCTTGCGCAGTTAGACAGCACTGCAGGGTCACCAAAACGTAATAATTATAACGAATTACAATTAAATTTCACAATCATAACTCTCGTGGCCCGATCAGGTATCAAAGCCGGGATCTCGACTTCCACAGTCGGCATAGGATTGCAGTCTGCCATTTAAACTGACTGAGCTATTTGCATGTTTGTTCGTGGTCTCTGATGCTCTGAGCATAGAAAGACGAATGCGCGCTTTGAGTCGGCATCGTTAATGCATCATTTGTGGAATATTTGTTCTAAAATGACCCGGTAAAGGTCTAATATATTTGATAAGAGACTACTGTAACTATAAATAATAATTATATTGGGGTGCATTGCGCGGTTTAGAGAAAATCGAATTTTCATTACAATGCAAGGTTGAAAAATCCCCATTACTTATAAAGATACTTTTGAATCACCCTGTATAATTCGATGGCCCATATTTTGATAGACGAGGCCATTTAATCAATGAGATATTAATTACAACAAAATATCAACCCATGGAAAGGATTTTATGAGCAATACTGTCCCAACGGAAAGCAGTTTGTGAGAAAAAGGGATTCGTTGATATGAAAATTGGCGTAGAAATTAATAATGGGTTCATCAAAATTTGCCCTATTGGCTATGTGAGATATCCCATAACTATATGTATGTAGTGATATACTAAAAAAAGTGATATAAAATAATAAGTGATATAATAAATTATAATATTTTTCTTTACCAAATTTATTTTTTGAAGTAAATTTTGGCTAAATAAATAAATAAATAAATAAATAAATAAATAAATAAATAAATAAATAAATAAATAAATAAATAAATAAATAAATAAATAAATAAATAAATAAATCAATCAATCAATCAATCAATCAATAAATAAATAATTAAATAAATAAATAAATAAATAAATAAATAAATAAATAAATAAATAAATAAATAAATAAATAAATAAATAAATAAATAAATAAATAAATAAATAAATAAATAAATAAATATATATATAAATAAATAAAAAATATTGACAATGACTCCAAAATAAGAATGACCAGTAATTCGTTATTTTTTTTCAAGGTCATCTGGAGTTTTACAGGAGTAGAGATGGAAGGCATGGCTTTACCTATAGAAGATGATGTGCGATGCACCATACCAGAAATCAGAAGAAAACAGTCCTCAGTCGAAATTGAAGGAAACAAAATGTCTATGAGCATGTGCAATCAAGAGACTGATGGCGAAATTTTCAAACTGAAAGATGCATTCAAATCAGCAGACTTTAACTTGAATGACTTCCTAAAATCTCTTACCAATGCACCTGGATGTTCTGTTGAGAAGGACAATGACGGGATGACTACAATCACTAGAATTAAAAGGATTGGAACGTTGGGAGAAGATGCTAAGAATGAAGGTCATTTGTTTGCCAGTGAAAGTAATTTAACACAGACCACCCTGACTGTGAAACCAATTGTTACCCAAAAAAAGAGAATCACTGTGACAAAGAATGATCTCCCAGTTGAGGCTGGTGATAACATGCTAAAGGAACTCCATCTAGAACACCTAATTGAGGATGAGAAACAAATTGTTGTTGAAGAGCCGAAGGTTCAGGAAGAGGAATCTAAAATTAAAGTCCCTAAAAAAGTAGAAATTGTCAAGCTTGCAGAAGTTCCAAGAGATGTCTTTAATTCAGATTATGGTGAGGTTTCATTTGTTTCAAGTTCAGAGGATGATATGTTGCATACTACCATGACGTCTTGTTTCCAAGGAGTTTCGGAGAAGTTTAGGAAGAAAAAGAAAAACAATAAACGGAAAATTGCAAAGGGTATTAAGAAGAGAAAATCCTTCAATGACCTTAAAGGAGGGAAAGTTAGTATGGTAGAACCTGAAGTCTCTAGTCCGGGACAGGAGCTCCCTGCTGTACAGATGCTGGTTCTAACATACAATAACATGTTGACAGAAAATCCTGACAAATTCAAGGAGATGATTTTCAGAGCTGTGAAACTGAATGGTTTAGAGGTGGTAAAGATCCTTTGTCAGTTGGCCATGGTAAATGGTATTGCATTTAACAATGCTATGATGAGAGAGCCAAAGTCATCTGCCACTATATTGCATGTTGCTTTACTTTATAACCATTATGAGATCATCCAATACTTGATTAGTCTGAATGACAATGACCTCATCATGGCTACATACACAAATGAGGAGTACAGAAACCAGTCAACTGACACACCCCACTTTTCCTTGCTGCTCAGATAAGCTCACCTTTACTCATGCATTTTCTGAACATGGAGTACATTTATAAATTTCCACAAACTCGAGCTGGTTCAATTTCGTGGTTAACATATGACATCACAGAGGTGGCCTCCTACAGTAAATATGTCTACAACAAATTTTCAGTTCTCCATGTGATTGCACACGACAGTGGGAAGCTCTCAGAGTGTGCAACAAGTGAGAACAATGTTTTAGATTCAGAACCAATCAAATCAATTGTAGAAATGAAATGGAAAGTTTACAGGTGGATCTACATTGCATGGTGTTTGATTCATGCTGTACAAATGAGTCTTTTCACGAGTGCCACCTTTAAAACTTGTATTCACACGCCTCTATTATTTGAAAACCAAACACAAAACAGTACCGTACACTTTGGAGACTCGGAATCCAAACTCCATCACTATATGGCAAGTTTCCTGATTGTACCCACTTTATACATACTTTTTGAGCTAATGGATATATTTGGTACTTATCCTTATAGTATTTGTTTTATGCGCAATCAGAGTTTTATGTCCAAAATCCTAAATCGTGTTAAGTCTGAATGGACGATCACAGGAAACAGTCCTTATCGCTGTGTATGCTTTGCATACTCTGTGTCATCTATTGTTTGGTACATTATGTTCTTGCGAGAAATCTCGAGCCAGGTGATTGCACTTGCACTTTCACTTCTCTTTGGCTGGATTTTTGTTCTGTTTTTCACTCGAGGATGTCGTGTGACAAGCCGTTTTTCGACTATGATTCAGAAGATTTTTTTCCAAGACTTGATGTATTTCCTGGCAATTTATGTTATTATCTTGGCTGCTTTCTCATTTTCAATCAACGCTTTCTACATGCACAGTGATGGCAATGGACCAGGTTTAGGGAAAATTATGTTCAGCTTGACAAATACGATCACAAAGTCAGATTCGTCGCAGAAGAACATCAACAAGGCAGATTTTAAAGATCTCATCAAGGCTGTGCTGTTATTCTATGCACTCGTGTCTGTTATTTTACTGATGAATATGTTAATTGCAATGATGAATACCTCTTTTGAGACAGTAAGACTAACTGGGAGTAACATCTGGAAGCAACAACAGTTGTCCATCATGCTGATGTTGGAGCGTCGATTGTGTTGGATTAAAATCTTGTGTTGCTTCTCAGAGAAAGGTGTCTGGCATATGGACTCGGATAATCGAGCATTGCTGGATGTAACAGTAACACACAGAGAAAAAAACGGACAACAAAAGAAGGTATCGTCATCGCAGCTAGAAACATTGTTTAAACATTGAGGGTGCCTAAGTAGAGTTATGTTTTCATGGGTGTCAGAGACCCTCCTGTCCATAACTACATGAAGAGATATTTTAGATATGAAATGCACTTTAGTAGGGAATCTGACTTGTGGCATTTTTAACTTTGACATACGTGTTGTACTTTTTTTAATAATAATTTACTTTTTATAATATAATTTGTCATTTTCATACTACAAGAGATACTGTAATGTAACCCTCACTGTTGTTTCACACACTTTTTAAATTACCTGTATGCATGAAACATATATCAATCTTCTATTTACCTTTGTTGTATTCACTATTCGATCCATGCATGCTGTCTGATTGATGGGGTATTGTTAAATAGTGAACAGAACTATATCTTTTAACTTCAGAGCATTTTGCTGGTTTTATGTCTACTTTTGTCTCTTACATTTATTGAGTGCTGCTACATAAGTAAATTCTTAATATGAATTAATGTTTACAGAGATGTACAGTCAAAAGTTTTAAAGTATGACGTAACCTTTTAATTTCCACAAGGCTTGATATTTCCACATAATATACACATGCTCCTAATCGTATCACTTCCAAACCTATCTGACTATATGGTTGAACATAAATTCCAGACCTACTGTTATTGTCAATGTATAATTATTTAAGACATTAATTGATATTATTGCATATTTGAATTGTATAATCTGCCTTATCAGCACTGTGAATTGTTTATCTGAAACTACAGTACTAATTTGTTCTTATCTCAATAAAATAAATTTACAATTTCGTGCAATTTGGTTTGAAAGTTTTGGAATCAAATCTCCAGTGCGCATTTTGATCATAAAACTTGTTATATTAATTACCCAATAGTATATATGATCAAGCAATGCAATCTATTTTTCACAAATTTAGTTTTATAGTGGTCTATAACTGTGAACATGCCTAATATTTATCAATAAGTATACTTGAGAGAAAAAAATATCTGCGCTATGCGCCGCTATCAGAAATCAACATCAAAGAAAATTGATGAAACCTCCTTTGTTGAGACACAAAAGCATTAAAATGAATGACAAACTGTATATACTGGTAGTATTTTGTACTGACTCAGAAATGAAGCCTATGGGAATGAAAATAAAAACTCTATAGGAAGGCAATTCATGATCAACAATTGCTTTAAAGTATTCTATATTTCTGGTGTCATGTACAAAATGCTAATGATGTATTTTGTTGTTGTTGATTTTCTTTCTCTGAGCCACACTTGGTCAATGTTGACGGATGTTAGTGCATGTTAGTGCAGAGCAAATAACTGAATGAATGATGCAATATTGCAGTTGAGAATAATCAATGTGTTCTTATCCAGCCAGACATATCATTCAATTTAGCGCCACTCAAACATTTGAGAAATTATGCTCTTATCAGGACTTGTTGTCAAAACAAACCCCGATTGTATTCAACATTCAATGACGACAGAGGATGTCACTATTGTTCAAAGATTGAGCTGACCCAAAACAAACCACATAGCTGTACTGAAACGGACATTATGCAGAGGACGGGATGCTAGAGGGGAAGATCATGGATGATCAAATGCAAAGAGTTGCATCTCAATTCCCAACGATTGCCATTTATTGTAAACAATATATTTCATACGATTTTCATGGCGGCGTATATGAATGATGGCAGCACATGTACATGCAGTCTTTACGATTTAAAATGGCCAGGTGAGCAATTTTTAGCTCTCCTAAAATGCTATAGATGAGCAATTTGCTCAGCTAAACACAATTAATCAAAATTAAGTAACTATTACTAAGTTACCAGTTAGGCCCCTCTTATGTTTGCTACTTTTCTTTGCATTATATTTCAAATCAGTCGTGAATGAAATGTAGATTCAAATCACATTGATTTATTTTGAGGATTTTATGGATATGGAGGTGTTGACATTTGCCTGATCAGGTTGATGACCAGATTCAGATTTAAGATTGGTCAATTTCTCTAACTCCAGAGCCACTGTATGGGCCATACCAGTAATGTGACGTGAAAGAGCATGCTTCTTGGTGCCACTTCCAATACCTCAACTTCTTTTACAATCGCTAATGCTTGCTGCATTAACGTTTAGCGCCGTCGCAAAGCGAAACTAAAACCATTGCTATGTCACTTCAAGTTCGCATAATTTATTTTCCTTGGGCGCCGATCGGACTTTGCCTCTCATGCATAAAACATTAGCTTTCATATAAGGCGATCGAGTTTAAAAAAATTGACAGACAATCGATGCAGCACATTTACAACTCTATTGTTACATGTACCCATAGATTGGAAAAATTCCAAAAATCGACATTTCAGCTGGTGAAATATATGGTGTGTGCCGAGGAGCGGGCCAAGTAACCAGGTGTGTGTTCTGTAAGGAAGGTTCAAAATGCGATGGACGGCTTTGTTCTATTGAACAGAAATATTATCAAATGAAGATGAATACTTAACTCATCGGTTATACATGTGTAAGGTCCCCATTATAAGTCTAGACCTAAGAGACTGTACGTTGGTAGGTAATCACCCAGGGTAAACAAACACATTACCCATGGATTGAAAATCGAATGCTCTAACATTGAGCCAAACAGGTAGATTATGGTTGTTGTTGTTTGACGACCAACTGCTTATTTTGGAGTTTTTGGTGACCATCTAGGCATTCCGTTTGTGTTTTGAAGTCTCGACGTGATCAACCACAGACTTTTTTCCATCCCATTTGATGCTCAAACAAACTCCAGAGCAGATCTTGCACCGGGCAAAGTGCTGACTTTTGGGAGATTTGACTATGTAGGTCATGTTGTAAATGAAAGTAGAGTCGCGTGCGGGATGGGATTTTACAGCTCCACCCAAACCAATTGGATGATATGGGCGCCAGATCAGAAGGCCTGGGATTGGGGTTTCCCACTACTCTTATCAATAAATCCCAAGGGTCCTGGCGCCCGTATCACTCAAATGGGTTGGGTGGAGCCGTAAAACCCCATCACGCTCACGCCCAAGGGTTCTTGATCCTGCCTACCACCATCGACAGTAGTACACAGCGCACGGCCTTGTTACGTAGTTGGACAGCACTGCAGAGTCACCAAAGAATTACAATTATAACGAATTACAATTATAATTCACAATCATAATGCTCGTGGCTTGATCGGGTCTCGAACCCGGGACCTCAACCCCCACGGTCGGAATAGGATTGCAGTCAACCGGTTTAACCCACTGAGCCATTCGGTGCCCCCTGAAAGTAGAGTAGTACACGTGTACACCCAGTGTAAATACTAACATAAGTGAACAAGCTGAGCATACAATGAAAGAGAGCATCTGATTGGTCACAGCTTTGGAATGCTAAAGAGCATGGAGTAATTACACGCAGCCTATTAAGAGTAAAGCAAGAAATTGAGTTGGAAAAGGATCTGCATGGATTTTAAGAAGAAACAGATAATAATAAAAGAGAAATTTATAAAAACCAGATCCAACCGGAGACTTATGGGATAGGTTGAATTTTGTGGCCTGAAAACCCTCATGTTCACCACAGCATAACCCATTGCATAGTATCAAAATGTGGTACCTGGTTGGACAGTGATGGATATTTGTGCTCAATTAGGCAGGACTGTGCCTTCATGGCAGCAAGTGCTTTGCTTGCATGCTCCTCGGGGAGTTGAGCTTGTGTTGGTTTGCGGGTCTAATAACCAAGCAAAGTATTGTGAAGTCATAGGGACGGATAATGGCTGTGATCTACAGTCATGCCTCACAATCCAAAAACGCTTAGTTTTACAAAATTTTGTTCAGATAACAGGGCGTTTGGTATTGTCAACAAGAGCAACAATATAATATAATGAAGGATGGGTGCGATATGAGCCAGACTGTTCTGATAGCAAGGGAATTTGGATTCCTGGCATTCGGATTATGAGTGGGGACGGTAGACTATAAAATCCACTTCACTTTACTTTAACTTATGCAAAACCGGATGGGGAGTGTAAATAATGGGGTATCTGGGTCAATAACAGAGTGATGGCGTGTATGGTGGATATTTCTCAGTTTGCAGTTTAATTACTCAGCTGATCTGTTGATAGCACATATTTTGCAAGTTGTAGTGTCTATGCCTCTTAAATTAACTGCTGAAGATAACATTCTATATGCTAAAGAGTGCACCGCAAAGTGAGATTTAAACGCCATTTTGTTTCGTAGAATCAGAGCAATCTCTATCAATTAAAATGGGAAAATCATACCCAACTGCAGTAAAATCAGTATAACTTTGCATAAAAAAAACAACAACTTATATTTGACTTTTATTTCTTCCTTAGATATTTCTTTACCAGAAAAAAAAATACTGTTGAACTCATTTGCAATCTCCATTTCTTGCAATCCTAATGTGATTCGAGAAGTTGGTAAATCGAGCAAAATCATGATGCTGCAATTCGTGATAAAAACAGTAAAATCTGTGCCTTTCAACGGACTATAAATCGATAATTTTGAGCACATTTAGAAATAACTGAACATTTATAGAGAGATTAAATTGCTATAAAGACACTGGAAGCATTTTGGAATGTTTATAAGTTTGTTAAACATTTTTATATGCGCATCAAACAACTCCACTGTGTACGATACTTTTGCAAGCCTGTACACTTGCATTTACCATATGAGAAAACCCTACCCTGTCACAAATAATCTGTATAACTTTGCCAATCGTCCATATAAATCCTCAAAGTTTATCGTTATTACTTCCTTGTATTACAAAAAAAGACCTACAAGTAGTCGAGGGAACAGAAACAGGCACTGTACTAAAGGGCTGCAGGTCAACAAAGCAGTTGTTTGTTAATCGCTTGGAGAGGTGCTCAACGGACATAGTCAAGAAGTACATGATTAGTAAAGGAGTCATTCCGAGAGATGTCTACTGTACTTTGAAGGAGATGTGACTGAATGCTTTGTTCAGACTAACAGTTGTTGCAACTGATGTGGACTGCCCACTTCTGGCCGGTTGGAGAGCGTTGTCGTGAATGGCTGCCAAATGCATCAAATAAACGTTGGGCCTCAGTTTCCACCTGTGATGACCCACAAGATGACCCCCCTCTGGAATGGAAGACGCCGAAGATTGACATGATAACGCCGCTGATGACACCGCCGCCGCTGATGACGCCGCCGTTGTTGAGGTCGTTGACGCCGCCGCTGATGATGTGTTCGGTACTCAAGGAAACGACAATAATCGCCATGGATATTTGCACAAAAATGAGACTAATTATGTGGAATACCCAGTCATCGCATGGATCGTATGGAATACATACAGACATTGATGAGTCGTTGTGATGTTCTGTTCATCCAAGAGCATTGGTTCTTAGATGTGGACATATGTAAAATTTCTGAACATGTGGACAATGTGGAGGTCATTGGTGTTTCCGGAATGGACGACTCCCAGTTGATTTCCAGTAGACCGTATGGTGGTTGTGCCATTGTTTACAGCAAGTCTTTACGTTGTGATGTATCAATTATTAAAACTTAATCATGCAGGCGATTGTGCACTGCTAAGCTCTCACTTCCTGATGATATAATTTTTTTTATATAATGTGTATATGCTTCGCAATCAGCTGACTGATCAGCGCGATGATTTCTAATTGATTCAATTTTGAGTACTACTGAACTGAATGGCAGTATTATTGATGGAGATTTTAACACTGAAATGAATCATTTATCGTCTCAACACCCACGTGATCTTGTCAATTTCTGTTCTTCCAACGGTTTAGAAATGTGTTGTGATCTGGATGTATGTCAGGTCGATTACACCTATGAGAATGAGGCCAGTAGGACACGCTCTGTGTTAGATCATTTCATTGTATCTGAGAATATTTCTGCTGATGTTGCCTTGTTTGAATGTTTGCATGAAGGTGATAACCCATCTGATCATTGTTCTGTTATGATGCATGTTAATGTAAACGTTAAACACCTTTCGACTGACTTCTCCCCGATACAGAAATCCGGGTTTTGATGGCAAACTGTCTCCACTCGGGTTTTGGGGATTACAGAGCAGCGCTGCATGTCGCTTTGACCAGCATTGTTGTCCCCAAGGCTGCACTGCAATGCGACGATTGGAGTTGTGAGCAACATACGCATGGTATTCAGGCATATTATGATAACATTGTAAAAGCGTGTCTCGATGCCGCAAAAGGCACTGTTGGTAATAGGTGCAAGAGGAGAGGCAATACTCCACTGAGGGATTCTGGGTGGAAAGACCATGTTGAGCCGCACTGCGAACGGGCGATTGCTGTTCGCTATGTCAAGCGGCATGAAGAGCAGTGCAAAGCCAACAAGTTAGCTGAAGCTTTGGCAAAGAACAGGGGAAGAGATATTTGGAACGAGGTGCAGAAAATATCTGGAAGGAAAACCAACAGGGTTGCTATTGTAGACTGGATGGTCGATGACCGGGACATAGGGGAGTTGTTTGCGCGAAAAACATCCGAGGTGTTCAATGCTGTTGCATATGATGTCGATAGAATGGATTCCACGTTAGTTTCACTTGAAAGTGACATACGTTCACAATGTGCTTGTTCGCAGTGTTACCATAATTATTTGGTATCACTTGCTGATGTTTTTAAGGCTGTCAAGTCTGAAACCAGGAAAGAAGGACGGAACTGTTGATTTCTCGTCTGACTATATTGTTAATGGTCCTGATTCTCTATCTATTCACTTCTCATTGTTGTTTAGCTTAATTCTTAAACACGGTCGTTATCCTCATGATTTTTCACTCAGTTCTGTCATCCCATTACCTAAGATTAAAAAGGAATCATTAAAATGTTCATCTAATTATCGAAAAATTGCATTAGGTAGTGTAATAGCCAAATTGTTTGATGTCACCATTCTCCATAGCAATAGTCAAGTACTTAACTATTCAGATTTACAATATGGGTTTCGTAAAAAATCATTCCACAACGCAATGTACATTTGTACTAAATGAAACAATTCAATGTTATCTCAATGGAAGAAGCAATGTGCATATTATGCCGTTGGATGCCAGCAAAGCATTTGACAGATTGGAGTTTGTAAAATTATTCGAGGTCGTCCGATCAAAGGGATTATGCCCAATTTTATGCAGAATACTTGTAAATATGTATATAGATCAAAAATTTCGAATTCGATGGAATACTTGAAAAAGTAGCTGGCACCGAGCCTGCAACAGTTTCAAACAAGGAGGAGTAATCTCTCCAGTTTTATTTGTGAATTATATTGATGAATTGTTAATTAGATTAAGTCGTTTAGGAGTTGGCTTTTATATTGGTAATGTTTTTTTGTGTGGCAATTTTGGCTATGCCAATGATATCACACTGTTAGCACTATAACGATGCAATACATATTACACAAATTCATTATATTATGAATTTATTGAAAGGAAACGGTGCCTTATATCTGATGGTTTTGAGTTGGTAATAAGCGATGAGTTGAGTCGTTACAATAGTCTCCCCAAGAAACCTCAGTTCATTAAAGGGAGGGAGAACTGGTTAAAAATTGACTTTGAGTCGTTATTTGATGCACCATAAATGATTCCTATGCCTGGCCCACACAAGGAATATCATCGCTAACGATTTCGCGGGCGATATATTGCTAACTAGGCGTGACGTCAGCAGCTGTGATGAAACACCGAGTTCCCCATCTGTTACAATGGGCCTCGTCATATCAGCGTGTCCTGCGACTAAACCCTTGGATATTTTTTATTTTCTTTTCGGAAATAGATAGAATAATCATTTTGCCACCAGTCAGGTGCGAAAAAAAATATTTTTCGCTATTTTTCTTATTTTAACAAGCGATTTTTTAGGACACCTACCATGTTTCTCATCCTGAAACAGTAAAAAAGGTCAGCCAGAGTGCACCACGCATGCGCTTTCCTTTCGTAAACAACAGAGATGTCCTTTTATGGCGAAGATGCTTTGCTCTGATTGGCTGAAATCGATAGCTTCACGAGGGGAACGGAACCAATCAGCCATGAGCCAAACCAAGCCATCAGCTGACGTTTGCCTCCTATACTTCGCAATAGAAGCCATTCTCCCATAGGCGCAATGCTAAGACCGATATTCGGAATGCATTATTTCCTTACGCTTGCATCCAGGCATGGTGTTTTTGGCACGGAATGCTATCAATTGGTGCTATGAGTCAATAGAACATCACTTAAAATTTAGTTCCCCATCTTAAGATCCGGCTGCGTGGGCGGGATTTTCGGCCTGAGCGCGTAACAGTATGGTTTGCAACATCCTCCTCGTCCAGATACGCTGGCTTCAGCCGGTCGATGGCCACCCAGTCTGGTTTCCCATTGATGTTTATCTTGTATGATTTGTCTTTTCTTTGAATTATCTCGTAAGGTCCTTTGTATGGCGGTATCAGCGGCGCCCTGACAGCATCGTTCCGGATGAACACAAACTGAGTGAGTGAGTGATGGGGTTTTACGGCTCCACCCAACCCTTTTGAGTGATACGGGCAGCAGAACAGAAGGCCTGGGACCGGGGTTTCCCCCTACTCTTATCGATAAATCCCAAGGGTTCTTTATCCTGCATACCACCATAGATAGTAGTACACAGCGCCCGACCTTGTTACGCAGTTGGGCAGCACTGCAGAGTCACCGAAGAATTACAATTGTAATTCACAATCATAACGCACGTGGCCTGATCGGGTCTCGAACTCGGGACCTCGACCCCCACGATCGGCATAAAATTGCAGACAGCGGTTTAACCCACTGTGCTATTCGGTGCCCCCTGAACACAAACTGAGCGTCGATGAGCTGACGAGGTACTCTGACTGGGTGATAGTTTTTGTTTGTTTGGGTATATGGTCTAAAAGACCCCACGACCCGACGGAGTTTCTCTAGGTTTTCAACACCCAGTACATTATCATCGGAAAGGAAAAATTCTCCTGGTACAACCAAATTTTCGCGATATACCATTTCTGCAGATGACACGCGGAGTTTTTCCCTTGCATTGTTTGGAGGCCTAGAAGAACCCAAGTCCAGGAATTCACGGGAATGATTAACTACTATCACCGCTTTAGAAGGTGGCGTGTTCAAATCACGTTGGGGTCACTACTATAACGATGCAATACACATTACACAAAATCGTTATATTATGAATTTATTGAAAGGAAACAGTGCCTTATATCTGATGGTTTTGAGTTGGTAATGAGCGGTGAGTTGAGTCGTTACAGCACTGTCGATTCATGCACTTAAAACAATGAATGTATCTTCTGAATATGCACATGATTTCAATTTATTGTTTAATACTGATAAAAGTAACCGATATTGTTTTTAATGGAAAAAGAAATCACCCTTCTGTAAATATTACTTGGGACAGTAAAACTTTGAACAGTAGTTCATCCGATTTACATCTTAGAAATGTGTTTGGACCAAGTGCCAATGCTCATTTAATCACAACTGATTTTTTTTGTCGCTTTAATGTTTTATTTCGTACTTTTCACTTTGCTAATCTTGATGTTAAATATCACTTGTTTAAACGGCACTGCATGTCTTTATATGGCTCACCACTATAGGACTATTCAAGCACTTCTTGTGATCGCTTTTATATTGCCCGGAGGAAATCTTTTATTTAAACTAAAGTCATGCACACATTGTCACCTCATAGCACTTATTGTAAAAGATTACCCTGTTGATGTCCAGTTGCACAGGCGCTTTTTAAAGTTTTATTTTAAAGGCTTATTTAGTTTTAACACTTGCACTCGCACTCGCGCAGAACTTGCACCTCGCAGAAGTGGATCAAACGTTTCAAGGATTTTGCACTGTTTCAGCACAAAATACGACATTAATACTCACATGCTACATGTTACTACACTCCCAGCACTGTTCTCTTGATTTTTCATGAGCCCAGTGCTGATCACCTCACTCATGATTTTATGTTATTAAGAGACTCACATAATTCGCCAACCAACACTTTTCTAATGTTGTTGATTATATATGCACCATGTGATTACATGTACGATTTTCTATGATTTTGTTGGGTTTTCTTTGTTTGTTTGTTTTTTTGGCTGTTTGATTTTGATTTTTAAATATTATTTTTCTTTTCATTTTTCTGTTAATTGTATACCACTTTATGTGAGTAAGACTAAGGATGTGTATATTATATATTTCTTAACCAGAAAAAAAATATTGCACTCATTCTCGATATTTAACTCTCATAATCATAACGTGAATGAACCAGAATCAATAAAATCGTGCACAATCATAATGCGCAATTCGGCGAACTCCTGGAAGTAAGCAGCACAATCGGCCCTTTCAACTGACAATAAATCAATAATTTCCAGCGCATTTTGTTTCAAAATTAAATTGTTTAGAGAGATTAGGCCTTCATAAAAAATACTTTTATCGGTCTGGAAGCAATGAAGGGGGCTGGCTGGGTCATTCATTGATCTGGAAGCGATGGAGGGGGCTGGCTGGGTCTTCATCAGTCTGGAAGCAATGAATGGGGCTCACTGGGTCAATCATCAGTCTGGAAGCAAGGAAGGGGGCTGGCTGGGTCTTCATCGGTCTGGAAATGATGAAGGAGGCTGGCTGGGTCATTCATCGGTCTGGAAGAGATGAAGGGGGCTGGCTGGGTCATTCATTGGTCTGAAAGCAATGAGGGGGGCTGGCTGGGTCATTCAATGGTCTGGAAGCGATGAAGGGGGCTGGCTGGGTCATTCATCGGTCTGAAAACAATGAGGGGGGCTGGCTGGGTCATTCAACGGTCTGGAAGTGATGAAGGGGGCTGGCTGGGTCATTCATCGGTCTGAAAGCAATGAGGGGGGCTGGCTGGGTCATTCATCGGTCTGGAAGAGATGAAGGGGGTTGGCAAGGTCTTCCAATGCTTCTGATAAAAATTGGAAGTAAAGAAATAAAAGACTAAGGACACTAAGGTTATTATGCTTTGAAAACAACATGACGGTTATTATGGTAAGAAAACAACATTCAACTACCTCTACACTTTGTCAGGACCACGTGGCTCTCTATTCCATAGCTGTCAACATTTTCAGCCAAATGAGCTTGAGCTCACGTGACTGCCATACTTGGCGGGAATTCCAGACCAGTTTCTAAACGATTTGTCACCCATCATTGCCTTCGCGTGGGAGATTTGAAAGACACTTGACCCAAAGCACAGAGACGGACACTATATAAACTATCACCCTGCTCAGACCTAGGGCCTTCATTCTTTATTTCTTCGTCTTGGACTTAAAGCTTTAACCTTCAACATTCAACCACTGGACCAAACCATAAGACAAGCTCATCGATAAATGGGGGCTGCTGCCCACCTGTTTAAATATCATAATATTATTATGACTTTCCCACATTAAAGAACATCATTCCCTTTTGCTGTCCTCGTTGAGTGACTTCTTCTGCCATTAGCACCTCTACTTTGGGTTAATGAAGATAGGAGATGTATGTCATTTTACCAACAACTTCTAATAAAATAAGTCTTACCGACATACTCCAATTAAGAAAACAAAAGGAAGTTATAGTTAGTGATGGGCAAATAATTGATTTTGAAATCGTGTACTGTGACTTAGCTCAAACTGCTCCGCTACCCCTGGGGAGCTAACAGTGACTGGGCATTCAGGCTGACTGGGTCGAGTGCGTTGTAATTATCCGCCGGTGATGATTGTCTTATGAACAGTGTGGTTGTTTGAAGCGTAATTAACAATGTTGAAGTATTTTTTTTGAATTCCAACAAAGTTATTAGTATCTTAATGAGGGTTTAATCTATTCAAAAATATTAATTTCAAACTGAAACGCACTAAAAGTTATTGATTTATTGTCGCTTGAAAAGTATAGATTTCAGAGTTTTTTAAAGAACAGGTCGAATTCGGTGTTATGATTTTTTGGATTTTTTTCGATTCATATTATAACTACGAGAGTTAAAATTCACGAATGAGTGCAATAGTTTTTGTTTTCAGATAAAGAAATATCTAAGGAAAAATAACAGTCAACTGTAAGGGTTTTCATGCACGACTGGCACATCTATACTTATTTTACTGCGGTTGGGTGTGATTTTCCCATGTTAAAAGATAGCAGATGCTCCGATTCCACGAAAACAAAATGGCGCCCATATTGTAAATTTCCAAGAACCCGGTTTGCGGTACTCTTTTTATATAGAAATCTAGTTTAAGACATGCATTACGCAAGTGGTATTTTAGTTTTCATGAATTAAAGCGTTCCTCAGAGGTGTGATGGTCGATTGTCTTCTAATAATATATTATTTCAAGAGAGTAATAAAAATAAATAATTTCATTAATTTATAATTGCAAGGTTGTGCACGAATGCATCGAGCAAAAATGACAATGGCATGAGATATGAACATATCTTGAGTAAAATTACCGATGGTATTCCGACTATTTCCTGTTCAGCCGTCTCGAATGTCAACAAAATACAAATGCATTTCTGAATTCGATAAACTCATAAGAGGAGGTTTTGTTGGTGTCTGGAAGGTGTATAGTATACGCTACGCTACGGCTTGGGGAGCTAGTATGTATGGTGCAGGCGCCATTGTATGGAAGAGAGCGGAAGCCAAGAGTCTAGAGGTGATGCAGAGTGAGTTTGGGAGAGGGCTCTGGTCGTATGGTTAATCATCATAATCATGGAGGATGGACAGGAGCCCAGCTGGCACCAAGTGACCAACTGAGCTAATAGACGTCTAAAAGACGTGGACTCAACTTGGCTAAAAGACAGCTAGAACTGGGGTCCAAACGCAATAAAAAAGATGTGTAAATTTCCACGACTTTAAGACGTCTCATATCTAGTTGACTAAAAGACGTCTTGAACAAGACATTCTTATGATTCTAATGATTCTTTAGTTTAGACGTCTCACATCTAGTCGACTAAAAGACATCTCAAACAAGACATTCTTTAGACGTCTCATTTCTAGTCGACTAAAAGACAACTTAAAGATATGAACAAGAGTATGTATTTATATGTATATGTATTTCTATTTCCATTTATTTATCATCGATGAAAACAATTGAAATAAAACAACTACACAACTACAAAACACTACACAACACTACAGTTCATTTTTGTCTCTTTGTGGCATTTTTTAGTCTGTTCTGGATGAATTCGTTTATTCGCTGTTCTGTGACAGTGCTTGAGAACTTTTCCAAGACAGTTTCTAGAAAATTGTTCACAGAAACAGTATTTGCGTCATTTTTGATTCAAACTATGTTTACTTACCAACTATATGAGTACATGTAAAGATGAGCCTCTGAAGGCTATTTTGGCTCCCCTCTGGCCATCCATATTTAAATTCTCTTCAAGGTCTAGTGTTTGGAATGCTGTGGTGCAAGGAGAATTCGGGTGGAGCACTTTTGAGGAGAGGGAAGTTAAAGCGAAGATGGCTTTGGTGAGGAAGATCTTGTGGGGAGGCAGTTTGGTTGCTGAGGTGGGGAGAGGTGCGTTGCTGGAGATTGGCCTTCAGTCGGAGTGGTGGAAGGAAGTTGAGAGGATGGCATCAGATTTCATTGGGATGAATTGGTCCATTTGATATGGAGGAGGAGAGTGTCGGAGACTGGCAGAGAGATGTGTGGGGTGGGAGAGGATTGGATACGTGACATGACCAAAGAGAAAATGAATGAGCGAATGATGGAGGTACGTGGGCAAGGAGGAGTGGAAGCGGTTGCTGCAAAGCACAGATTTGACAAGGAAGTATGCGGTGGAGAAGGAAGCCGTGAAGCTGGAGAGTTATGCTGTTGGAAGTGTTGGAGCAAGAGTGAGGATGCTTCTGAGGGGAGATTGCTTGTCGGTCAGAACCAATTCCTGCGTACATTGGAGGTATCGAGAGGAGGAGAGAGATTGTGTGTGTGGAGAGAGAGAGACAGAGGAGCATGTGTTGCCGGACTGCGTTCGGTATGAACATCTGAGGGAAGAGTCGAGGGAGAGGTGGAGAGTAGAGAAGGGAGACCAGGATTGATATGTGGATTCTGTACCTTGTTGGGGGAACTAGAGAGGATTGGGTTGGCGGCTGTTGGCCGGGTGTGGAGTGCGAGAGAGAGGGTGAAGAAAATGAGAGGGGAGTAATTTTTTTATGTGTGAGTGGGTTAATTGTTTGTTGTGTGGGGCTTTATTTTTATTATTTGTTATCCCTTCCTACCTTTGGGCCTAAAACTCATCTTTTCTTTTTTTGTTTTTAGTTTTGGCACAAGCGACAAACAAATGGTGGAATAGTCATGTTATAAAAGGACTCAAATATTACGACCTGACTTGACCTGACCCGACCTAAGCTTAAAATTTTGATGCTTATTGATTTCAAATGGTGTCATTCTTCAGGTCTTCAAACCTGATTGATTGGGTATAAAATCATTCGGCCCTTGCATAGCTTGCATACATCATGTCTGCGGCAAATCAAATACAAGAGTGGTTTATTTAACAGACTTAGTTAGTATAAAATCAAAATGTTACGCACTTACGCTTCTTACGGACGCCGGACGGTCTTACAGGCTAACGGAGTGCTTGTCTATTGTATACTATAGAGTATAGTAGCCTAAGTAGGCCCCCCTATACGATAATACATATGTCGTAATACGTATACGGCATATAATAAGCCTTATTATACGCCATATAAGTCTATACCTTATTATAAGGTGTAGACTGTGAATGTGATTATTTAACTTGAGTCGTTGAGACTCTAGACTATCGAGCGGCTCTACACCCCGGAGTTGACTGGGCTGAAGCATTTCGACTGACTTGGATTGTAATCGACTGACTTAGTCACTAATAGAGTGATTTAGTCTATAAAGTATATTAAAAAATCTAACGGTATATTATGCTGCATAAAATTGCACATTTGTACAAATACAGTCAAAGCTCGTTTTTACGAACCTTTAGGGGCCATAAAAATTGGTTCGTAATATCAGGAGTTCTATATATGAGGAGAACATCCAATTCTCCCATCAAGAAAAAAATCTGTTATGATTCATATATTGATATAATGATACACGTAATGATACATCATAATGTAATTAATTAAGCTCATGGAGATGTAAATGGAACATGAAGAAAAAAAAGACAAAAAAAGGTTTGTTGAAGTTTTTTTTTCAAATGTTTCATTGAAATTCACAGCATAAAGTTAATGCATCATGACATACAATCACTTAGTAAAAGAAAATTCAATAGTGGATTGTTTAAGCTTATATGCTGCGATGCTGAGATTAATCCATTCGGTCGTCATACGAACTTGTTTGGGGTGACTTAGATTCTTTAATGGCATCAATTGTTTCTTTTGTCTCTGCACAAATAAAAGATAAAGGAACCAATCGCCACTTTGAAATTGGCGGCCTGCTCGACACCAGAGCGGCGACACACTCGGCTTTGATATTCATTAAAGGGTGGGGTGTGAAATATCACAGTTATCTTACATGAACGAGAGGATTGAGAGGAGTGACACACGAGCATTCACAATTTGCTCGAGAGGGGTATGATAATGCTTTAATGAGCAATACTTTGAATTTTGATTGACTATCACATTGTGGGGTCGTAATAGCAGGAGTCATCTCTGCTCAGGGGACTGAATATTTGGTTCGTATTAACCAGAAGTTCGAACAATGCGAAGTTTGAATTATCCGTTGAACCTTAAATGATAGGGATCTGGCGGGAACCCCAAAATTAGTTCTATATATCCGGAAGTTCCATATGTCATAGTTCGAAATAACAAGCTTTGACTGTAAAGAAAAACAATCCACAGTGCATGCCCTAGAACACCAGCCAGTGGGGTGGATCGTTACTTTAATTAATTAGAGGGAGTATTCGGGAGTCATTCAAGGCCGTGCATGAAGCAAAGTTTGACAAGTCAATAGTCTTTTGTTAGCTTTGTAGCAAAGATTGTTGACATGGTTTATTAGAGAAAGGTCGATTGAGATAAGAATCCCAAGATCTCTTTTTGACTGAACTTCAGTGTTAGGGCCATTTAGAGTGTAGCAGTCTGGAAGTTTTTGTTTGGTTTTGTTGACAGATATTAAATTTGTTCTTGTTGAAATTCAGAAGCCACAGAGGAAAGAAATGTTTAAATCGTTTTGCAGTCAGTTGCTGTCATGGGTTATTGAAAGATATAATTATTTCATTATTGTTTTGTATGTTTACAATTTTTTCATTTATTTTCAGTTAATTATATTGTCTTGCTGTTGTGAAGTGAAGAGAGATGGCTTCCCAGGATGAACCCAAAAGCCCATCAGGTAGAACAGCTCATTGGAAAAATTTAACTTTTGTTTGAATTTGTGTTAATTTTCTCCAGCTTTTCCAGGTCATCTCTCAGAACACCGAGCCTCTTCAGTTCCAGAAGCGTCAACCCAAGCTTCATCAGTGACTTTGACCTCGACGACCAGCTCCCTCCCTCCACAAGCCCTTGCCAGAATCGCTGATCCGATCGCTAATGTGTTTCCCTGGATTGAGAACAGTACGTTTGCTCAGAAGAGTGCAAGTGTTGTTGTCCCTCAGGTTATGAATAACTATGCCTCGAGCCGAGATGTGAAATTGCCTCTGGGTAAAGTGCTGAAGGATTTGGGGAAAGTTTCCCCCGTTGAGAATACTCACGCAGTTCTAACAGAACGACGTTCTTTCTCAAATCCTATGTCAGCCAGGAAAGAGAGAACAATCGGTGATGTGAAATCTGCAGAACCTGCCAGTAAAGATAAAGTTGTGCCGGTGGTTGCGAGAAACAGCTTGGCATGGGAGATCGACCTAGGAGACTTAGCCCCTTCACCGAAGTCACACGGTAAGATTTTCAGAATAACATCTCCGCTTATATTTTCCTGATATCTCACCCTGTACAGTACAGTGTAAATAATATTCCAGTGCCTGAAATTAAACAGAAAGGGAGCTCAATCGAGATTAGAAGTTCTGCAAAAGAAGCCTATCACCCGCCGGAGAACACAGCAACTCCCGAATCAATGGCTCAGCGTAAAGTCTTGGATTTGCGTCGATGGTGAGTTATGTGTCTTTGGGGCTTGCGTGTACTGTTTATATTTTAGGTACTGCATGAGCCGCCCTCAATACAAAGCATCATGCGGCATCTCTTCGCTAGTCTCCTGTTGGAACTATCTCTTCAGTACTCTTGGCCACGGAGAGTGAGCGATTTCTTGAAAAAAATAACCATCTATACTCAGTCTCCTCTCCTTCCAGTCTTCCGCCCATCACACAAGAGAAAGCGTTGCTGATTCTGTCGTTTCAACCCCCTTTTGGGGAAATCAGATTTGGCCCTTTCACTGGAAATCGGACCCTGATGCGGTGGTTTCGGCAGCTAAACATTCATTTCAAAGTCCGTGGTAGGTGTCACTTGGTGTACAAGCCACAGGGGCGCAATCGGACAGTGGGCGTCACAGGAGAGACTGCACTTTCATATCTGAAGAAAGGATTACAAGGCAATGATAGGGCGTTCATTTATCACTGCCAGAACCACTACTTTTGTCCGATTGGATATGAAGATACTCCATTAGTTGCAACGCAAGCTTACGCGTGAGATATGGAATTTGAACTAAAATTCTGATCTTATCGAATTTCTGTTTTAATTAGAGGTCCTCTACCACAGAGTGAAGTCGAGACTTGGGTTATGATTGGTGACCCTAGTCGAAAGCATCCCGCCATTCACTGCAAAAAGTGAGACCTTGTGAAATGTTCAGATTATACTAAAATGTAATCTCTTTTCAAACAGATGGGATGATATTGACGCTGATCTCAATTGCGTTCATCCCGATTTCAGTGATGTTCGTCGCTTGTGGAGAGGAATCCAGCAACGTAAAACCAAAAAGAAAAACGGAAATCTGCACTGCATCATAGAATTCCGTAGATGGGATCGGCCACGCCCTGTGTCAGCCTCCTCATCCCGCTCATCCATCACGCGCGGTGAGGGGACAAATTGTGAGGACGATGATGAAATTGGAATTCTTGAATTGAGCAGTGATGACTCCCTTGAGGAAGACAGCGATTGAACTGTGATGTCTTATTAATTAAATTTCTCTGATTACTTTGCTGATTTCAATCTGTACGTGATACCTTTCTTTAAATGTTCATTGAGTGCTATTCTATATTATTTTTATTATTGATAGGCATGCACGGATAGTGCTATATGTTCCAGATAATCGGATAAAGGATATCAGGCATTTAATATCCAGTATATTCGGATAGTTTTTGATAATAATCCTTTCACCAAAGCCGCACCACTCAATTGATCTGTTGTGGATACCATAAGCAAGACTCAATCCCTCTTCTGTGTAGGGCAGGTTCTGCCCATTACAGCTTAATTTTATGGAGACCATGCACAAGATATTGACATAACATCACTTTTCAGTGTACATGCAGTGTGAGTCTATGGCTGTACCATACCATTAATCATTGTTTAGCTTATTAGCCTATATAGCATGGCACTGTCAGATTGGATGTACATGTACATGAAATTGTTCGCAATTCAGTGGCTAGGGGTGGCATCAGGAAGCACGAATTGATTCAAACTGAGTGAGTTTTTAACCCAGAATTTTGGTACAAATAATCCCCTTTTCAAAAGTTTCAAATAAATTCAACGATGGAAATAAAGAAAGCCAGGGCTTGTACATGTACCATAAAGAACAGACAAATGTATATTGGTAGTTATTTTAGCAACTATGCAACCATAATAATGTAACATGGAAGGAAAATAAACTCACTGTTACACAGTTCAAATCATTTATTTTCATTAGCTCTTAAGCTCATTGTCTCATTGGCATAGAGGAAGAATTTGCTCTGTGCACTTCGAAATTAAGCAATGCCCATGAACCACGAATACTTAAATCATTGGTTACACATGTATAAGATCCCCATTATAAGTCCAGATACTGTACGTTAGTAGGTAATCACCCAGGGGAATCAAACCCATTACCCATGGATTGAAAGTCCAACGCTTTACCATTGAGCCAAACAGGTAGGTTATGGTTGTAAGTGTTGCAAGTGAAAGTAGAGTAGTACACGTGTACAGCCAGTGAACATAACTAACATAAGTGAACAAGCTGAGCATATAATGAAAGAGAGCATCTGATTGGTCACAGCTTCTGAACGCTAAAGAGTATGGAGCAATCACACACAGCCTCATAAGAGTACAACGAAAAATTGAGCGAGAAAGGGAGCTGCAGGGATTTGAATAAAAAAAAAAAAAAAAAAAAAAAAAAGATATCAAAGAAACTTTTGAAAACCGGATCCAACAGGAGACTTATGCAAAACCGGATGGGGGGGTACAAAAAAAAAAACGGAGTCTCCTTGTCAAAAACAGAGTGTTGGCATATATGCATTCGACACAAAATATAGATGCATGCCCGGTATATATACATGTAGCAGCTAATTGCCTCAACTGTGAACTCGATCGACGTACTCGCTTACGTAAGTACGTACGCCCTCATTTGCATATTGAGCATTTGAGCTGACGCAAGTTCAAGCGTATAACGTAAAGCGGAGTGGAAAATTTGAAAATGCAAAGAACAACGGATGACGGCGCTTTTATTGAAGAAGTTGAAAGCGATTGAATCTTGTGAAACAGAAGCCGCTGCCGAGAAATGTGAAAACTGATAAGGGCGCGTTAATTGTGCGGGTGAGAGAGAAAAAAGGTCACGTACGTACCTCATGAATGACATGTTACAAGAAAGCCTATTCCAATTTCTGATACTAGCTATAAAGTCTAAAAACTCAAAATTCCATCATTGAAATTTAGTTTCCTGTGACCATTCCCACTGGAAACCCTTCTTCATAGTCAAGTCAATATCATTCAGTGAAAGGTCACCACTTTTCGACAGTCGAAAGGAAATAACAAAAATATTTCATGCAATGTGATACAGAATATTTTATAGAAGTTATCTATCTCCATTTTACGGTGGCTTTGCGAACGCTGTAATTGAATTTTCTTCCCGCTTTTAGCTTACTAGTAATCAAAGCTGATTGTGTCTGCCCAGAGCTATTTCCTTGGGCGAGTTTTAGATAAGGAGGCAGCGTGCAGGATGCGCTATACTAGCCTATAATTATACCAAGTGTCGCTCAGCAGCCAGTTCCAGTGAATTCATTCCCGCGATTTCCCGAGCGTCGGTCGCCCGCTCGACACATGACCGCCCCCACCCCCTTAAAATAGCGTCATGAGATCTCACCGGATTTGCATCGATCTCAAGAATGACCCAATCAGACCCCCAAAAAACCGGATTTCCGAAGAAAAAAAAAAAACCAGCCCGGAGCAATATCACATCCCTGAATGATACGAGGATTCGTTATCAAGAACAAAGCCCATATTATTGACAACGTCTGCCTGATCACTTACCTTGAGGTACATATTGTGCATATTTAAGAAACAATCGGTTTCTTCCTGAATAATTTTGCCTCATTAAAAATACTTTAGAATGGAAATCCACACAAAAAGATTAAATTGAAATAGTTTTGATCTCAATTTATTGGAGTTCAGACTTTGAGCTTGCTTTGTAAGTTGCTTCACAGGAAACATCACAAGGATAGAGTATTGTGATGAAAATATCATCTCACACCAAAAAAGAAAAATTAAAACATACAAAAGCAAATATTGGCAAGAACTGAAGAAATTTGTATAAATCTCAAAAAACACAAAACGTTTTCATCAAAATACACAACAAATATTACACTATAGTGATGAGGAAAAAAAAAATATATCCCAAACTAAAATTACTAAACCATCGTGAAAGAACTACAACTTGCGTGTTTGCCTGACCTCCCGACCCCTCAAGAAAATAATCATTTCTCATAACAGTGTCTTCACCCGTTAAGGCAATGATAATATATGTAACCGGAATAAGGTGACGTTGAAGATGCTATGCAATTACATGGGTTAATAAATCAACAGGATATCTAATATAAAACTATAAATTAAATGCTTATATTTAGTATTTACATACGTAATTATGTACAACTGTTCAGACATGCCTTTCAATACCATAGTCTAGACAAGACTAATAATAATTATAGGGCTAACAGTGCCAAGTGAACAGTTGAAGGATTAATTCATTAAAGATCATGAAACAAAGACAAATGAAGTGTTATACATAAAGTATGCTAATAAGTACTAATATAGAAACCAGGAAGACATTAAACATAATAATTATGCCAGGCAAAAGAGAAAATATGTGTGTGTAAACATTGCAAACCTATTGTCGAAAACTATACTATACATTTACAATGTATATAACTTTACACACAGAAAAAAAAAAATCAGGAAATGTATGCACTTGAAAATATTGGTGAAAACTGTTAAAGATGTTTGGGAGTTTTAATAACAATGTACATAATAACATCACAAAAAAAATACAAGCACAAAATAAGGAGATTCAGAGCACTTGAAAGTTGCAACAACCATTGAAATATTGATATGTCAACGATACAAAAAACAACAAAACAAAAGCTGTAGTTAGAAGATTGTAGATGACTCTAGTAGATTATTTGACTAGATCTGGATGAACAAGACAAAGGCATAGAGAAAAAAAAAGTCAAAAACAAACCTCAATAAATAAGAAACGAGATGTGGAATGCATGCCGACTATAAATTCTTCTTGTCACCCTCTTCAGCTGGGAGGTCGATATCTTTCTTCTCATTGGATGTGCCGTCTCCTGCCCCAGAAATCTTCTGGTGCAGATCAAGGTCTGGCATTGGGGCCTCCACTGCGTACTTGGCTGACCAATCAGAACACTTGGCGTTCCACAGGCCGTAGACGAGCGCCAATCCCCCAATGCATGAGAAGATGGCGATGATTGTGCCCATCATCCCCAGCATGTAATAGCCGGCCACCGCAATGAAAGAGACGTTATCAAGTAGAACATTGGTGGCTGTGGTCGAGACTTCCAAGCAGTGGTCGTAGGACAGGGGTTTCATCTTCTCTACTGAGTACTCCTCGGAATCATCCAATTTGGGTATGATGCAGACAATGTAATTGGTGTCCGATTGCAGTGGTTTGATTGTGTATTCTCTCTGGTTTAGATTAATCTCAATGTGTTTCACGCCAGACGACCGCTTACCAAAGATGTAATACTGCAAGAAGACTGACTCATAATTTGGCCTCCCTTTGATCGACCACTGAATTTCAATTGAACGGTCTGATATCTTGTCGTGAGTTAGAGACAGTTCCACAAATCCAGAATTGTCATCGTAAACCTCGAGGGTGTCCTCTGGTAAGCACAAGAAGCTCTCATCTCCTAGGCTAGCCCAGGACTGACCAGCGACGCGGCTAGGACTAGTACAGGTGGGGATGAAGTCAGCTGGACGGAGATCAGTGTGTTTGAGAAGATACTCCCTTCTGTCAAACATCTCCTTCAACCAAAGCAGATTGCAATCGCAGTGCAGAGGGTTGTGGGCCAAGATGAAGAGCTCTGCTGGGTAAATATCCGTACGTTGATCACTTGAGATGTTGCGGATTTTGTTGTAGGAGAGATCCAGCCACTCCAGCATCGGAATCCCACGAGGAAGATTAGTTAGCTGATTGTTCTTCAGACTGAGGAATCGCAGACTTTTCAGCATGTACAGCGTTTCATCTTCAATGCTACTCAGCCGGTTGCCATGGAGATCGAGATGTTCCAAATCCATGAGGCGGTGAAAGACTTTATACTGTATAGTGTTGAGTTTATTGCGAGCGAGATTCAACGCTGTCAGAGAAATGAGATTTTCAAACGCTTTAGGAGCCAATGTCTGTATTCGGTTTTTCTTCAATGAAAGCTTATCCAGGTTAGCCAGGGTTACTTCATCTTTGTTTTCACCATGGAAACTGTGCTCAGTGATTTTACGAATCTGGTTGTGATCCAGATAAAGCTCCTTCAATCTCTTCAAAGGTGAGAAAGCTGATCCTCGTAACTCGTAAATCCTGTTATAACTCAAATGCAGGACGCGCAAAGATCTTGGCAAATTCAACGGCACAACAGTCAGTTCATTATGAGACAAATCCAGAAATTCCAAACGAGGGAATTTCACATCAGAATCTTCTGCCACCATGTTTGAGAGCGGTGTGTTGGTGATCACCAAACGCGTGAGCTTGGGCAGAATGGGGAAGGATGAGGAATCAAATGACTTGAAGTCATTACTGTCTAAATATAAATCTTCTGTTTCAGTGGGATATACACCAGGAACCGCAGCGAGCGCACGTGCAGTGCAGTTTACTCGTATTCCTTTCGTTGACACTTTAACCGAGCAAGAGCATGCGGAAGGGCAGTTCGCAAGGCTGGCTTCAGTGCTCTCTGCATCACACAGGCTGCTGAGCACCCACAGGATGATGGTACTGCTGATCAGGGAATTCATGGTAAATTCTGAAACTAAACAATGAATAATGATACAATTATTACCGATGAATATAGTGAAGAAATAATTAACCCTTTCATTTATCACTTATTCAATAATTGCTTGAATCATATAAAGATAATGCAGGACATGACTGACTCCCTTAGCTGCTTGAAGTTCGAGTTGAAGCTTTTTCAAAGTTTCTGACTGAATCACAGTGAATCAGTGAATGGATCATTATTATTATATTTATAGAATGTGGCTGATTCAATGAATAATCATAATGAATAAATGATTGAAGCCTTCAATGGTAATAAAAACTCACAGTTAAGGATATAAACACGCGGACAATTAATATGTATGACGACTTGTCGCGCCGAATCGCAAGGATATGACAAATGACACGGCGATCTAATTACACGTAGGCAGTCGGGGAGGCGACACATCTGTCACGCTCCCTGCAGCACGCGTTTTTGACAACTCAATGTTTATAATTTCAACTTTCAACATCCGGGCCAATTGAAAGTCCTCAAAATCGATCGTCAGTATAATAAAGCTGTAAGTCATACTGATTTAAGGAATTGTTTATAATGTATATGTTCCGAATACATTTATTTGACAGAATAAATCACTTACAAAGATAAGAATCGAAATAATGGCAAATTAGAATTTCGAAGTTTCTGGGAATGAAATCAGGTCGATGACGTCAACAGGAGGGATCGCTTGTGATTTCAATGGTAGATTTCAAGCATGTTTCAATGATCTCGATATAATATTGAACGAATTATCCTTAAGTGTAACTCATAAAATATTGTAATAATTTTAATTGGAATAAATGTGGGAGTTTTATCAATGATTGTGCAGCGGAGAATCGATTAGAAAATGAACGATCAGGTCATACAGTGACGAATCAGAAAACACTATGCGGTCACGTGTGCCAATTTGAATATGGTGAATATTCATAAGTCACGTGGTTCGCATTTCGCGCAGCACAAAAGCAAGCGCTGAAGAAAACGCTTTCAGTGTCTGGGCCGAGAGCCCAACGGTTAACGTCGAATCCTTGTCGCTCCTCCCAGTAAAGATTTCCGCTGGACACCCTTTTCCGCCATGACTATCATAGTATTTCTCGTCGATACAAGCGCTTCGATGAACCAGCGCACTTATTTAGGCACTACACTCCTAGATGTCGCAAAGGCCGCAGTTGAAACGTTTATGAAGGTAGGGAGAGGATGATCCTGCTGCCATTGTCAAGAGTTGCGGCGCGTTTGTCTTATCTTCGGATGACATCATTGATAGCAACCGGGAATATTTAAATCAATTCGCTTAATTTCATTCATCTATCTTTCGTGTAATGTTTTCTTTTTCGATTTGTGTGTATTTCTCAGATACGTGCCAGGGACCCAAACAGCCGTTGGGACCGATACATGCTGTTGACATTCGAAGACCAGCCCGCCAACGTCAAAGTGAGTGGTCGGCCAGCATCCTGCCGAGACAGGTCCTCAGTGGTTAAAAGGCATGCCTAAGGCATCTCAGAACATCCATTAAGCAAACACTGGCGGTGGGAAAGCGCTACACACCCAGTTGATCGGTCTAAAGCTGAAATTCCGACCAGCTATTCCAGGGGAGGACTGCACGCCATTGCTCATTGCTTACTCGCAAGGTAGCATGGGATGTCAGCTCATGAATATGCAAATGATGAGGAATGACACCTGGCGAATGATGCGCTTGCATCATAACGTTTTTTAGATGCGTTATGACTATGCTTCAACGCCACTAAGACCGTTATGAGTGTATCATAATATTATCTACTGCGCTATGATTTCCCCTTCTGGTCAAAAAAATGCGTTATGATGGAAGACGGGATGCGGACCTGAAATGAAAACCTTGTTGGTCCACAAAAACTTCTCTGAATGATGACACAAAACTCTCCGCCCATAACCCGTTAAGCTCTCATGATCGGCTTCAATGCAAGCATTTGTATTAATTGCTCAGTTAGTCAATAATCTTGCATAAAGACAACTAAAACTGATAAAGGATGAATGTATTATGTTGAGAGATTTTATGGCATGTGGCTATAGTATCCTAGTTTACTGCTGGGATGATTCCCTTCTTTTTGCCAGCCTAGAAACTGATAAGTCAAAGCTGCTGAGAGAGGAACAATTGGAAAATGAAAAAGCATAAGCCAACTGAAGTCATGTGCCATTTGACAGGAAGGCAGAAGGCACATTAGGCTATTTTATACAGTATGTCCCTCATAAAATTCTGAAATAATGGAAGGGAACCTGCAAGAAAACCATGCTTGATTACATGAGCTGTTGAGTGCATGCAAACATGGAATCATCTTTGTTTCATTCGGAGGGAGTTGTTTAATCTTGAAATCTGCTTTCAGGCCGGTTGGAAGGAGAGCCATGCCACGTTCATCAAGGAACTGAAGAATCTCACTGCCCAGGGATTGACCAGCTTAGGTCCCGCAATCAAGCACACCCTCGATCTCCTCAACGTCAACCGCATGACTTCTGGCATTGATACTTACGGGCAGGTTTGTAATGCTGGGGATGCACTGCATATAATGATGCCACGGTCGTCTCACAGGGCCGCAGTCCTTTCTACTTAGAGCCGGCAATCATCATCACCATCACAGATGGTCGCCACATCACGTCCATGGGAGGCGTGCAGTCTGAACTGAACCTGCCCATGAGCAACGCTGTGCCAGGTAGCGAGCTCACGAAAGAGCCGTTCCGCTGGGACCAGCGTTTGTTTGGGGTCGTCCTGCGCATGGGGGCAGTGCCGCCCATTGAGTCGCAGTCTCCGTACATTCCGACTGCCGAGGACTCCAAAGTGGACGTCATGTGTGAAGTCACTGGAGGTGCTTAGGCAGTGCGAGTGGTTCTTTTCATCCTCATGTGAATACTTTTTTTCAGGGAGGTCGTACGCCATTAGCTCTCAGCGCATGCTCAGCCACTGCTTAGAGTCCCTCGTACAAAAGTGCCAAAGTGGAGTGGTTGTGAATTTTGAAAAGATTGGCAGTGATCCTCCGCCACTTGATGGTGAGGGAGTCTTTGGTTTTTCTTTCTCTCTTGACATTTGTCTTTGTGGTTGACAGATAAGGATGATGAGAAGCGGTCTCACACGCCAACACAGCAGAACTTACAATGGCAGAACTGCCGGAAGCTCATCTACGTCCCCCGCTCTCCTATGAAAGGCTACAGCGTGGGGCACTGGCCCATTCCCGAGTCCTTCTGGCCGGATTTAAATAGCGCTTCCCTGGTATGTACATACAGTGTGTCTGGAGCCCTGCACTAAGCTCTCTGTTGACCACAGCCTCCACGCACTGCCCACCCTGTCGTGCGCTTCTCTTGCACGCCTTGTGATCCAATGGCAATTGACAATCTTCCCTTTGACAAATACGAGATGGAGCCCTCACCTCTGACGCAATATATCTTGGAACGACGCCAACCCAACATGGTCTGGCAGGTTTGTAAAATCAACGCGTGAATGGCGCTCTTAAGTTCGCAACCTCTGTTCTCTCAAGGTGTACATCTCCAACAGCGCCAAGTACAATGAGTTGGGCCACCCCTTTGGCTACATCAAGGCCAGCTCCAATCTGGCTCAGGTCAACCTTTTTGTAATGCCATACAATTACCCAGTTTTGTTGCCTTTGATTGGTGAGTAGAAGATGACTTTCTTCCCTTTTTTCTCTCCTTTCAGCTGGCTCATAGCTCAGCCGAGGATGAAGTCTTTGTTTCTTACTTTCAGCAATCGTGAGGACAAGTTGCTGTTTATCTCATGTAGTATTCTTCATGAAATTTTCGGTGAAGTTTGTATTCTCTACAGAGTATAAGTGACATAACTCGAGAGAATACAAGCTTTTCATTTTGTATGAGTGTTTTCAAACAGGCCTTTGCCGTCTGTTATTCTGTGATGTACTTTCTCATCATGTTCTGGTGAATTGTTCAGATTACACTCTGCTGGGGCGGCCATCTTTCAGCCGAAAGAGCCTCGCTTCCTTCTCCACCAATCGGGTGCCTCTTACAAGTCATGTGACTGAAGGGGAGCACTCTGATTGGACCACGCCAGCTGAGTGAGGTAAAACCCATGTTTGGGAAATCATAAAAAAAAAGAAGCTATATATTATTTCCCTCTGTACTGGGGTCAACTGAAAACTCACTTGCAAAAATTCTCTATTTCAGTTGCTGGTCACTCAAAACTTTATTCTATCATGTTTGCTAATTCACAATAATTATTAATTTCTGTTATGTCTGTGTGTTTTTTTTTTTACGTTATGTAGATGAGTTATACAAAGTTCACAAGATGAAGCCGACTCCGAAATGGAGACAGCAGTTTGACGGATACTTAAAAACCATGCCAGTCTATTACTCTACGGTGAGCAGGATATCTTGCTGAGTCATTTTGAAAATTGGATGTATTCGCAGCCTCTGAAGAAAGCGCTTGGTCGGATGAGTGCTCTAGTCCCTGATCAGATGGATAACTGTCTCAGCTATAGTGTTGTGTCATACTTGAAGAAACTAAAAAATCAGGTATGTTATTATTAGTCCTCTCCTGCATGTACCTTTTATTACATTTTATATTTAGGCCAAACTTGAGTACGATAAGCTGGTCGGTTCCGTTGGTCACAAACCATTTCAAGCTGAGAGTATCAAAGTGGTCACAAAGTCAAAACAGTCGTTCCTCGAACGCAGTGATTTTAATCAGCTCCTGCAGAATTATGGAAAAGATATGGCCACGCTCAAACAGGAGGTTGGCAGCTATACGTCTCTGACACTGGCGACCAAAGACAGCATAGTGCAACCTCAGACCTACAAGTACGCATTCAACATGCACCAGAATTTAGTTCGTTATTTTGTTTGGTTCCCAGGAATGCTTTTGATATTCCTCGAAATATTCTTCTGGCGCAAGTTAATCGGATGCGGACAAATTTCTTGAAGTTGCGAACGGCTGCATCCCATAGTCATCATACGCTCTTAGAACAAGGTCAGAGGTTAACGATTATTACTCACGTTTTGCTTCATGTTTTTCTTGTCTTTCCACCAGAGCACTTGCACAATATGTCTGTACAAGACATGGGCAACTACCAGGAATACTTGAAAAAAATGCCAGCTCCATTACGTGAGATTGAAACTGCGCCAGCCAGGCAGCATACGTTTGGCAACCCATTCAAAGTCAACAAGGTTTGGATTTTTTTAATATTTTTTTCGCGGTGTTCACCATTATTTTTACTATTTTCTAGAACTTGATGATTGACGAGACAGACGAGGCGATGCCAGGTCAGAGTTCAAATCGGAAGAGAATGGCCGACACGCCTCCCTCATCCCCACGAACGAATAAGCGCAAGCCTGGTAATGCAGCCGATGGTTGAGGAATATTTCTTTTACATGCGTTATCTTCGCAGGTCCTGTGCCCCGTGACGTCTCCGCCCGATGTCTCCTCTCCCCGGTTCCCCAGCAAATGCTTTCCCCCGCGTACAGCCACGATGTGAAGAGCTCAGATGAAGACAGCGATGTAGAGGGACCTCCTCTGCTAATAGATGCTGAGTTTGAAGAGACGGTAGAACCACAGAATGGAATTGACATTGAAGAACACAGCATACCTTTGATGAAAATGAGCAATAAAAAAGCGCAGATACACAACCAGAAAATCAAAGAGCAGGTCGTCCGAGAAGTGAAGCGACCGGGGAAAAGTAGGTCATGGAAAAGAATATTTAAATCCTCAACTCACACCGTTTTTATTTCCAGATTATTCGCTCATTTTTAATCAGCTAAATGGTGTGCAGGGCTCGTTAGAAATGAGACGATCTCTCGTGCAGGGTGTCCGGCAGGAAGCGCTTCGGTTTAAGCGACGTCTTCTGGAGAAAATGTTGGAAGAGTTTGAACAGTCAATGATTGCAGCTGAACCAGTGTTGAGGAATAACAACGTACAGAAAGCAATTGCAAGGTGAAAGTACATGGTCCTTCTCTCCTGTGATATCATCATTTGTGGTGCTCCCTCATCAAGGACTCTTGCCTCATCATCCTCCTCCTCATCACCCTTGTTACTTGTTGGTTTACTTCATCTTTGCTTCTGTTTTTTTTGCATCAATAAACTGGTCTCATGTGCTTACCTTTTTACACCATGATTATGTCGTGCCATTTGGTGATTTCTTCTTTTATTTATTTGTGATCTTATTTAAGTTGTTTTTTTAAATCTTGAAGTCAATTCAGCTTCACCTGGTCTGATTAACACTGGCGCAACAACTGGCATGAAATGAAATTGACCGGAATGATTCTTTTACAAATGCTCTAAAGCATGCAGACTTCTTGAAAAATCTGGGGAGCATGGAGTTGATCGAAGCGCCACTAGCCGCCATATTGGATACTCAATCCCAGATTGCGGATAAATGCGTCATGTAATCCGGTTGTTTCATGAAGATGATGCTCCAGGTTGCTCCCTTAAACCATCAGGGTCGCCACAGGTCTCTGAGTAGAAAATAAATTAAATGCGTTGTCATGGTGCGCACATGCCCCATTTTGACTTCAATCGGGCATTTATGTGATAGACTGAAGTCAGCAGTTTATCATCTTCCTCACGATCGTTGAGAGAGCTGATTTGTGGCTGTGACAACACCCAGTAGGAGCAGGCTTAATACCCTCAAAGAAATTGCGCCGAAATATCATGGCATGTGTCCTATTTGTTAGACTAAAGAGGGGTGAACGTATCGGACCTTGATTTTTGAACATTCAATTTTAACCCCTTGTTAATCGTTCCTTCAATTAAACCATGTTAAAGAATTTGGTTTTCTTGGAAATTTCGCGATTATACACGAAAGGGGTTAGTTCAATTTGTAGAGCACAAAACAATTACCATGTGATGCATGTGTTTCCTTTGCCCCTAAGTATGAATGAGAAGCTGCAGTAAATTTCTTCCAGAAAATAGAACTCCCAGTTGTTTGATTAGGCAGCCTAAATTTAATGACACTTCAACAAAAAATTACTGCAGAACGAAATTCCAACTGTATCAGTGATGTCAACAAGCATGTACATTCAAACAACATTATTGGGAATTATCGTATGTCTAAAATATACAAGCAAAGCAAAACATTCACAATACGTAAAATTTAATATGAAAAGCATGAGAAAAGGTCTATAATGAGAGAAAAAAATCTGTTAGATGAAAGTCAACCCTGGATTCTGGCAAGAAATGAGAGCAAATATTTCAGTGCATCAGGAAGATTTTGAGCTAATTATTGCATAAACTACGTTCCATGGAAGAAGAGAATTAGAGCAAAAATTTAGATGATACAACATATAACGAAAAACATGGAATTTACTGGCACCATTTTTCTGTCTTAATTCATACAAACAGGCAAAAATATGTACCAAAATGTACCAAAAAAAAAAAAAAAAAAAAAAAAAAAGATTTTTTTTTTTCTAAATTGCACGACTTGTATTCTTCAGAAATAAAGACAACAACATAATGAGATTTTTTTTTTGAGGGGGGAGGGGAGAGTTATAATGCTACAGCATAACAGAACAAATTAGAACACTTCACTTTCAACCAAACACAGCATATCTCTCTCTGCAGGAGTGGAATTTACAGAGGGATGTTTCCATGCTTCTTCCAGGGGTTGGAGAGTTTCTTGGTGGCCAGCATTTCCAAATCTTGGCAGATTCTCCTCCTAGTCACATGAGGTTGGATGATGTCATCAACATAACCTAGGCAACGGGGGGAGGTCAGGGTTTGAATAATAATAAAAATCAATAAAATGATGTTACCTCTAACGGCAGCAGGGAATGGATTGGCGAAGAGTTCCATGTACTCCTTCTCTTTGGCTTCTGTGTCCTTGCCACGGAAGATAATCTGAACAGCACCCTGTGTGCAAGCAGAAAAAAAGTGCATTATGATTTTAGATTGAGAAGTGCGTTATAATTCCAGACCTTGGCGCCCATAACGGCAACCTCAGCCGTGGGCCAGGCGTAGTTGATATCACCACGCAGATGCTTGGAGCTCATCACGTCGTATGCTCCACCATACGCCTGCAAATTGACCGTCAACTCCACTTACAAAAAAGAGAAGAAAAGGATTTCTTACCTTGCGGGTAATGATGGTGATCTTGGGCACAGTGGCCTCAGCGTAGGCGTACAGCAGCTTCGCCCCATTCCTGATGATCCCATTGTACTCCTGGGAGGTTCCTGTCATGCAAATCGAGAATTACTACCAAATATGCTGAGTTAATTCAGCAAGCATATCTCCTATGTCTAATTGTGCATAAGAGGCTGTCTATTTATTGAAGGCATTCCAGTGCTGATTTGAGTGTGATGTCATTGATTATATGGATCTTGGATTAAATATGCAACTAATCCAGCGTATTAGCAGAGAGGTAGGTTTTCAGATATGGTTAGATTAAATCCTTTCCCATCTGCTAGGCCTATAAAAATAACATTTTCTCATATTGATTTGAAGTCCTTTTTGTAAGCAAGCAATTGCAGTCTGCCTACGATACAGACCGTCTGTGCTATTCCTGATAATCAAAAAGTCTGTATCCTTTCCTTTCTTTGTGATTAGTTTTCAGACTTAACACACGACTATCGATTCTGATCACAGGAATATGTATCTCATAATCTAGCTCTCATCCCGAATACGACTAAAAGAGAAGCAAGCTGACCTGGAAGGAAGCCAGGGACGTCCTCAAAGGTGATGATGGGCACGTTGAAAGCGTCGCAGAAACGCACAAAGCGAGCTCCCTTCACAGAAGCATTGATGTCAAGACAGCCTGCAAAGAAAGAAAGGTCACCTAGTACACTCGGTTGGGTTACAAAGCTATCTGCCCAAAGCAAAACGGAGGCAGCCTCTGTAATCTTGATCGTTATTAGTCAGTCAAAGATTCCTGTCACTCCATTGTATACAACATACCAGTAACTTAAAGTAATAGAGTTAAGAGATTGGAACCTTGGATAATTAAAGACTCATGAACTCATGACGATTCTTCCTTATGCTTAAGTGAGAGATGTTCAAGTTAGAACCACATGTAGGCGAAGCCCATTCGTACCTGCAGCCACCTTTGGCTGATTGCCAACAATGCCGACGGTACGTCCGTTCATGCGACCGAATCCCACGATGATGTTCTTGGCATACTGAGCGTGGATCTCAAAGAACTCAGCCTCATCGACCACTCCCTTGATGACGTCCATCATGTTGTAGGGTGCAGTGCTCTCCAACGGCACAACAGTGTCCAGTCCAAGGGCATCACGATCCCTGTCAAGAATAAACGGTTTAATCTGAATGAAAAAAACACTCAAACACACTGACCATGGGTCATCACAGCGACGGATGGGAGCCTCGTCTTGGTTGCTGAGGGGCAAAAAGTTGAAGAGGTCACGGATACCGAGGAGAGCCTCGATGTCGTTGTCAAAAGCACCGTGAGCGACGCCTGTAAAAGAGGTGCGTTATGATTCACAGCGAGTGCGTTATGATTGCGTACCCGAGAGCGTGGTGTGGGTTTTGGCGCCGCCAAGTTCTTCCTGCGTCACTTCTTCGTTGGTGACGGACTGTGAAAGAAGGGAAAGCGTGTTTACGTGGCGGGGAAGAAGCGACGCTTAAAAGGTTCTTGACTCCTATTAGTTCCATACAGCGTAAATATTTGCACGGCGCAGGTTTCCTGTTCAGCGTCCGCCCTTATTAAAGGCTACAGACTGCGGCAGCGCATAGCCTTGGCTTTGTGATGGCGCTGCAGACGAAATTTACAAGGTCGACAACAAGAGGAAGAGCGTCATAACAGGAGAGGTTGGCTAATTGCCCCGCTGCAGCATTCATACGATCCCCGTATGAATCCAACTGTGACTGCAACACAATGCACTGCAGCGATTTCGCGGAGTAATATGAGAGGACCATGGCAACCGCAGCAGTGGAGCGCATCAGAGCTGTTTTATCCGCTCGTTGTTTCTTTATGACATAGCATTGCGCCTGAGTTGTGATGAATCCCCACTTCCCAAAGTCGCCAGCGGGGGCCTGTGCATTTGCCTCTATAACGTCGGGTTCATTTCCCGCGCTCCCTCGGTGCAGCGTCTGTTCGGATAAAGCCTTCTACGAGGGGAATTAATTACCCGGACGCAGCCGCAGCTATAGCAGAGGCGGCGGCGGTCCTTAAAGCGCAGCAGCAGCGCCTCAGCCGCTCAGAGGTCCGCAGCAGCAGAGATGCGCCACCGACCGAGGCACACTCCTCCCGAGCGGCGCAGCCTCCTCCTCACGCGGCTGCTTGACAGCAGCTGAGCCCAAGGATGGCGTGGTCGTACAGGAACCTGTTGCTATGCGTCCTAGCAGCCTACTTAACGCTGGTGCTCATGTTCCACTCTCAGCTGCCGTTGTTCAGCGAGGAACGTCGCAAGGATGAAGATGGAACGAGACAGCAGCAGCAGCACCGCGCGGTCAGGTCGCTGATGACCGAACGGCAGAACAAAACGGCGGTCGACGTCGCGCTGGTTTCGCCGCTCGTGGAACCAGATGCGCCGCTAACCACAACGAAGGGGGAGCTGCCCAGGGGATGCCCTTCAGCGGGCTCAGCAGAGCAAGCGGACTTTCAGCGCCTGGGGAACACGCACTACGTGTACAGCGCTTACTACGACGACCGCGTGCACGGCGAAGCGTATGTGCGCGTCGTTGCTCTACTTCGCAAAGGTGAACGACCTCCCGTGTCCTGCAACATGCTGCTCAACGACACAGACCACGTGATGCAACCGTCCTTCTACGAGATGTGCGAGAACCACGCCAAAGACTTCGGCGGCTGGATCATTTCGTGTCGTCTTCCGGCTGCGACTTCACCGCCGTGCAACGTAACGCTGTCGCTGAACAACGCCGAAGAACCGCGACACGTGACTCTACCAGTTCGTAGCACATCAGCGAAGGCCCCGGTGCGTGACTTCGGGGTGTGCGTGTCTCCTCTGTTTGGACACATCCCTTCGACGACGCTGGTTGAGTTCATCGAACTCACTCTCCTCCTCGGAGCAGCGCACTTCACCTTTTACGTTCACGAAGTTTCCATGGAAATGCGTCGCGTGTTGGACTACTACTCCGAACAGGGCGTGGTCAGCGCTCTCCCCTGGGGGGTACCCGTACCCAGCAGGGCGGTGTGGTACCACGGACAACTCCTAGCCATCAACGACTGCCTGTACCGCAGCATGAGCTCAACACACCTGGTCGCGTTCAACGACATCGACGAATTCATCGTTCCACAGCACCACGCCAACTGGTCCGCCATGGTCGAGCACCTGGTCGGCGGCAACACTACCTCCCTAAAGAACTACAGTGGCTTCAGTTTCCAGAGCGCGTTCTTTGACCCAATGCTGATCGGCTCAGCCGGCAGTCGGGTTCTGTACGACCTCGAATCCGACCTGCGAACGAAGCATCTGAGCCAAGTGCGGACGAAAGCGATGGTGTCCCCGCGCCGCCTCTTCGAACTGGGCATCCACCACATCAGTCGACCTCTGCACGAACACTGGCTGCCATACGACGTGCGGCCGACCGACGCATTCCTGCATCACTACCGGAAGTGCGTCACAGATTTTGACCCCCGCATGAACTGCCAAGTGTACAAGACGGACACCAGTCTGTCTCGGCACATCCCCGCCCTGCGACACAGCGTGCACCATACGCTATGGACCCTCAAGGAGCGAGGCCAGCGAAAACTGTGATAATTCATTAATTAATAAAAACAACTGATTATAAATCTTCCCATTACGATCTCATTAGTTCCCAACTTCCGGCGATTTAATCGCATTGATTCAGACACTGTGATATTAATTATAAGCTGCAAATAATTAGCAGAATCCGAAGCCAACAACACTTAGTGTGACGGCAATTGTGGTTTTATGGCTCCACCTTCCCTCGATTGCGTTATATGGGCGCGAGAGCAGAAGCCCGGGACCGGGGTGACCCCCTACTCTGTTTCATAGATCCCACGGGGGTCTTTATCTTGCATGTTAACAAATAGACTAACACACACATCGCTCTTATCGTGCAGTTGGGCAGCACTGCAACCGGAACGCTTTGTGGACCGAACGGGCCCAGAACTCGGGACGTTCCCTGCAGGCGAGGTGGGATGGTAGTCAAAACATTAAACAAAGAAACCCACTCAATTCCAACAAAGTAATGCAACGACCGCTTAAGGCCTGTTTCCATATCCAAATACGATCGCGACAGAGGGAAAAAAGTAGGAGCTGGCGGCATGTCCATTACGACCAGCTGTGCAACACAATAGATCGTTGAGTGAACGGCACGGGAGGCATGCAAGAGAAGGAGGCAGAAAGGGAGAGGGAGCGAGTAGAGAGGCAAAGGCAGAGAGGCGCCCTTTTCTGAAGCAGATACGCAATGAGGTACTCTCGTGACGACGACAGGATGCATTCAATCAAGTGATGAGCACTAATGAAGTCTATTCTCAGAAGGTGCGCCACCTGATTACCTGGCGGTTGCTGCATTTCACGTGCCGCCGCAGCCGCAGCCGCCGTCTCTGCAATTCTATAGATCGAGTGATACAACATGCAGATCTCGTTAATCCGAATGCTCTCTATTCCGGATGTTTTCTCGCGACACCATTGCTTGGCTCTGCAATCCGTTATATTTTGTTTTCGCGGTCGTTTCCAAAGATACCGAGAGCGAGTTAGAATGGTCGGATTAACTACACAATCATAAATTGATTACAAGATACAGTGTACGTTATGGCAGGTTTCAACATCGGTACCAGTGAAAGTACAGGACACGATGCTGAATTCGCCATTCCCCAGAGCCGGCGTTGCCCATGGTAACGCCCGTTCCCATTGTAATGGCGCCAGCATCACTCTCGAAACAGTCGAAATCTACACCACACAACACGTCATCTCTTCCCTAGACACACGAAACCTGAAGCGATTGAACCTAATACCCTAATAGCTTTGATATCACACATTATAGCTTTACATGAATATGATAAGTTGATATCACATGCAAACGAACAAGCCAAAAATATGGTTCAAAAGGAGCCCGGACTTCCCCAATGTACTGATAATAGCACGTAAAAGAACACACAATCCTGCAATGAACTAATTTGGTGCATTTATCATAATTACATCGGCATTATCGAAACAAGTTGAAAATGGACGGAACAAATTCACGACACGGCATGTTTACCAAGGTTTTTTTTTTTTTTTTTTTTTTTTTTTGTGTGTTTTTTGTGGATGTACTTGAACAATCAACCAGAAAGATATATTGGTGAAAAAAGCAATTCACTTCCACTCTTACAGAATACAACAGGACAACACATTTGAAGATAGCACTCAGCAACCAACGACCTCTGATAAAAAAGAACAATGTTCCAAATATCGAAAATGGCTACAAGCATCAAATTCCGTAAATGGAAACACGATAGGAAATCTTCAAAGCAACGAGAGAACCTTCAGCCGACGACCCCGCGTGACAAGGAAAAGTCGAATGCGATCCCAGGTTGAAAAGCCAATTCAACCAAAAAAGCTAGTCTTCATGCCTCAAAAAAAGAAAGAAATAGAGCAAAAACCGCGGTAACACCGCACTTATATCAGGTAAAAGAGACGTCTGCAGTCACTTTGGACTAAGAGTTCATTGAACTATAAGGGGTATAGACGAATCCATATCTAAACTATATACATCACGCTCTGCTGGGAAAAGTCTAAACGTGTTATACACCAGTATGTCCTGTGTATAATTGGGTTGTCCATTCCGAGAAAACGCAGGCGGTCAGAAATTCCCTGTCTGGGGGATACAA
This sequence comes from Capitella teleta, assembly GCA_000328365.1. Taxonomy (NCBI): domain Eukaryota; kingdom Metazoa; phylum Annelida; class Polychaeta; family Capitellidae; genus Capitella; species Capitella teleta. The sequence goes on along the minus strand of KB294061.1, from coordinate 60,664 downwards.
AGGGGGTAGCGAGTTAATCCACTGAGACACCGACACCTGTTCGGCGAGACCAGTCCACTAAGATTACTGCAATGCCTCCACATTATACGATACGTACACTACCCAAATTTAGAGTCACGACTTGAACGAATAGATGACACATTCAGGTAACTGAACGTAGATCAATCAGTACAGCCATCTACTCCAGTTGAATAAGAGATAATCGGGCCGTGTGATCCACACATCCAGGCATGTATAATGTAATTGCAATTAACACCCCAACCGCAGGTGTAGCAGAGACAAAAGAAGAGCAATAATAACGGATACTACAAGGCAACAAGCCCTGGAGGGGATCTGCATCACAGGGGAGAAGGGGGGGGAGGGTTATAACAAATGAATGGCCGCTGGCGGCATGATTGAATTGAGTGTAAATACAAAACAACATCGTCTGCTGATCATCAACTGCGCACATGCATAATAGATTCGACACAGCGGCCCGCGGCAAGAGCAACACCACACCCTCCTCAGTCTATAAACATATTTATAACTCAACGAATTGTCCGTTTTAGGCTTCAGTCGGTCGATCGACACAACGCCATCTCCGAATTATTTCGCCAGTCAGCAATATATACACGTAGTATTACTAATTATATATATACATGTATATACCACACGTAACGGAGCCAACAATTGAATATTCCACAGCGGATTGATGGATGGATCGGCGGCTCGTTCGTTAGTCAGGAAGGAGACCCCTGAGTCCATCTGATATTATTATCCTAGCTGCAATCGCTGAGGGAGAAGGCGCGCAGAGACGGGTGACGTCGTTCGATCACGGCTACATTAACAAAGCGACCGGGTTAACACGCTAGCAGTACAACATCAGCGGTCAGCAGACCTCCGGCAGCAGAAGTGGAGGAATTACAGCCAACGCTAACGGGCGTCGAGCTTCTTAAGGGCAGAGATGAGACCCGTGGGCTGCGAGGCAGCGATAGCAGCGAAAGAGCTGAATAATGTAGGGTAATCATGCCGGAGCTAGTCATGACCATTTGCGCTATGATGGGCAATGACAGAGCCTCAAATGCAGCCACTACACTCGATCCAATCAAGGGTCGACGCCGCGCATAACAATCAACGCAAGTGTTTCAGAGAGCTTCATAGAGCAGAGTAGAGCTAGCATCATACACACACGAATGCTGATCATTGTTAACACTGCGACGTCCGCAAAATATGATTTTATTGCAAGTGTCAGAGGTGAAGCTTGCGCCGTGTCTGGCGAGGCAGTATGAGGAGGAAGGGAGGCTGCAATCGATAGCGTTTGATCATCGAGGCATGATGCTGATGGACAAATGATACACGACGGGGCAACAGCGCATCCGCTCCATTGAATCACATTTAACCGCGACTAATGCGACGGAAAAAACGGCCTCCACAAAGAGAAGCAAAGGTCGCGTATGAATTAGGATATACTCGGTGTTTAGGGCCTATTATACGTCACTTCAAAGGTGCATGCATCTAGCAATACACCCCTGTCCAAACATATCAAAATATTGGCACAATAACTTCTTTTTTTTTTTGTGTGGGATGGCTTACAAAAAAAAAATTCCGCGCAATATCAAAAGAAAAGCGCCGGCAGCGGAGATCTTACTTCCGCGGGGGAAGGCGACAAGGTAGCGATTGTAATTTGCGGAGCGGAGATGGAAACAGCGGCGCACTGCCAACGTCAGGCAAAGATCCCTCGGGGTCCAAGGGTGGCGACCCTTGTTACAAGGGGATCCCGCCGATAAGGCGGAGGGGCGCCTACGCTTCCTTCAGAAACGAGAAATCAGAACAGGATGCTGCTGCGATGCAATTATGAATATGCATTCGACCGATGCAGTCTGAGTGCAGCAATCGGGAAGCATCAACATGAAGATCAAAACACATTGTCGCCGAGGGAATGAATGAAGTCGCTCGATGCACATTGCTCAGTGAATGCCATCAATACACTGAGCACTGCAGAGGAACGAGGGGAGCCGGCAGATCAAGTGCCCCTTTAGCACACGGCATCAGCAGCAGCAGCAGCAGCAGCAGCCCGTCTTCGCTTGATGCCTGATGTTCTTTAGCGGAAGAGCCCGTTCTCATTCTACGAACTCGTAAGTTACTCCTGCGAGAGTGCTAAGAAAGAGGTTCATCTGCGGCTGAATGATCGCAGGCTGGGACACATTGGCACCCACAAAATCAAGCTTCATTGCCCAGCAGCAGCAGCAGCAGCAGCACAGCCACCGGCTTCATTGAGACAGCAGCTGCCATGCTATCAGATGGCATGGTGCCAGGCAATGGTATCGATATGCAGCATATCGGTTCGCTCTGTTGGGCAGGGGAAGCCAGGGCTATGACCTGCATGCGCCTGGCATCGCAGCAGCAGCAGCAACCGTGCGTGGCGCTCAAGCGGAGAGGATCGGACGGCATCTGTCATCGTAATTGGCTGTCGTTCGATGTCGGTGTCGTGCTATTTCTGTGCTCTTTTGTGCCATGGCATGCCTTCACTTAGCGGAACAATGCAGCTGCAATGGCTGCTGTGGTAGACCATCGCCGCCGGCACAAGGATGCAGCCATCGCATGCGATGCACGATCCGCGTAAGGAATTGCATCCATTGCAAATCTGCGCCTGTCAGCGGGAGACGCCGCGACAAGAAAAAAGGGGAAAAGGCGAAGAAAACTCGGCCGCGTGGGGAGTCGTCGTTTGTCTCTCCTCGTGGACCATGCCCAGATTTTTGCCCACCTGTTGCGCACAGATACTTGTTCAGTGTACTACTATAGCTCACAAGTATATATTATAGCAAATACTCCCAAATTTGATTCATCCTGATCAACGAATCAATCAAAATATATAAATACAGTGACACGCTATGAGGTCGCTCTATTAGGTTGCCATGCCAATCGCATAAACCTTTTGATGAGGAAACCAAACATAATTAGCACGAACAAAAGGCGCCACACTGTGTGTATATAAAGGACCGCGCGAGGCTTATTATGAGCGGCCGTAGTCCTCCGTAGATGAGGCATTGCAGACTGCGCCCATCTCCCTGATCAGATCGCATCTCTATCTCCATCCGAAGCCATCCATCTTCCGGACAATCCAAGCAGCGGCGCCTGGCCACTCTTCCCCTGCTACAGCGGAATCCTTGAGGCCCGAATTAGGAGCTCGGAGTCAAGGGCGGGGGGCACAGCGTCTAAGAAGGACCTGCCCAGAGCCGGATTGACAACCCTTTTGCCTGGCCCGGTTCCCAGCCTAGAAATGCCCGCTTTGCATAATTGCAAGTCCATTTTCATGGCCTGCAATGAGCGGCGACCGAGACAACATCAAGGCGGTCATTGGACTCGTGAGGCGAGTGCTGTAGACTCTGCTGGGAGTTAGAGGGTGCTTCTTCGTCATGCGATATCGCCGGAGGACAGCCGCAGTGTCAATGGCCAATCATCGGGCGGATTGGGGCGGCGCAGAGGGAAGCTATATGCTCGAGCGCTTCTCTAATGCCGTTATCAGGCGAAATGGACGCACGGAAATCGCCTCTCGTGGGCGGACAGAGAGAAGCGGCAGCAGCTCGCCAGTCGTACGGATTCACCCTGCAGCGAGCAGTCTCTCCCTCAGGCCAATAGCGATGTCATCTATTATGGATGCCGACACCTGCCCCGGCATCAATCGCCGCTTAACAGGGTGGCTATGATTGTCATCCTGTCATATCAGCTAGGCAACTTCAGACCGCGATGCCAGTCCCTGTGGGCAGTGCAGGCAGTGCACGACCACGGTGCACACGTGACCTCCTCTTTCTCTATATATATACCGGTAGAGTAATACATATTCCACAGCAATGCATGTAAAACATCGTACATGCTATACCACTGATATAAACTAAATGTACATAATTACCGGGTATGGAATGTAAAAGTTATGAATTTTCGCGCATGTGTGTGTGTGATTGGGGTTTTACGGCTCCACCCAAACCAATCGGATGATACGGGCGCCAAAACAGAAGGCCTGGGACCGGGGTTTCCCCCTACTCTTATCGATAAATCCCAAGGGTTCTTTATCCTGCATACAACCATAGACAGTAGTACACAGCGCCCGGCCTTGTTACGCAGTTGGGCAGCACTGCAGAGTCACTGAAGAATCACAATTGTAATTTACAATCATAACGCCCGTGGCCTGATCGGGTCTCGAACCCGAGTCCTCGACCCCCACGGTCGGCATAGGATTGCAGCCAGCCGGTTTAACCCACTGAGCTATTCGGTGCCCCCTGAAGGCAAAGGCATTGATTATAGTAATTCATGACGTCATAAGAACCCCGAACCGCAACTGCATGCGGACGGCGAGCGAGCACTTGATCTGGCGACCGTCTCCTGCTCGCCAGCCGCAGCGGTGTTGCCATCCTCAGGCGAATGCATTAGGCTTAAAGGCCTGACATTCAGATGCCACAACATGCAAGCGACGCAAGGCTATTTTCATCGCATATACAGAGCAAGAGAGTCATCATTTTTTGCTTTACTGTTGGCTATACCATGTCATTGATGGATAGGAAAAGTTCTTCAAAAGGAAAGCCTAAAAACGAGATTATGTTTCGACTGGCGAAGAGGTCAACGCCCGTGAAAACGGCAATGTCTCCAAGGCAACCCTTCGGGGTGCGGTAGTGTGGACTCAATTAAGAGAGATGTCTGCACACAGGTTGCCAGCATACAAGTCTGAAGGGAATCCCAAGGAAGACTGATGGATGACAGTATAGGCATTGCGACCACGTGCCTCCTCCCTGGAGGAGATCACGAGGAGAAGGAAGAGGAGGAGGAAAGGAGTTTATGTGGCAATAGGCAGAATCAGGGTCCTTGTGCGGAAATGCACGCAGCTGCAAAACTCGATTCTCGAAATCCGATTTGACAAGAGTGTGTACGTTCGTCTGGATGTGGAGTCGAAGCAATGATTCGATATTCGCATACCAGTGTCCTGCAGGTCTTTATGTCGCTGTGGTAGCAGCAAGCCAGCGGAGAAATCGCGATGCGCTGCACGAACCGAGTAAGAAATTGGCCCTGATGCAAATTTGTGTCGGCGATGGAGTTATAGAGGAGTCCCTTTGCGGGAAAGCAGGCGGGCGGATCCAACTGCAAATCAATCAGAGCTATCCTCGGTTTGATCCCAAAGACAAGAATAAGAGAGAGAGAAAAAAAGTAAGAATATCAACTTATTCCTCTCTATATTTCAGGAAGCAGGAATATGAAGACAAACAGCGAGAGAGTTTACACTGGAAAAAAATGAGATCCGTTCTGTGAGTAATGGCATCTCGACTGATCATGGCAGACGAGCGCAGCAGGAGGTAAATATTAGTCCACAAACGACGTTGCCATGGCAACACAAGTGAAGGGAATAAGCAACGCTGTCAAAAACCAAGCGAGATGAAAAGAATTCGTGTCATATGCGACGATTGATAATGGAGGGACAACTGAGAGACACACAATGGGGCGAATGGCCAGGGGATGGTATCCATCAAGGGGGAAGGGAGGGGGAGAGCCCTCAAGCCTCTCCTTCGCTTGCTGCACAAAGACCTGTCCTTCGGATCTATCACAATGTTGAGCCATGGAGTGGCGTCCAGGGATAAATGGAGGTACGCAATATGCACCAAAGGCCAAAGGTCACGGCTCGCCACAATGCGTCAAGATCAATGTTGGAGAAAACCCACACGGCACACCTATAGCCAAAACAGTTAAGCACCGCATTGTTATTGTAAGGCGACGCGACACGAGCGCCACATGCAGGAAGAGACGAATTGACCAGGAAAGCAGCGACGTCAAATTGGTCGCTGAGCGCCTCAACACTCGACGTTCACTCAGAACGAAGGGGAAGTAGCGGGTCCCTTGTAATGGATATTGAATCCTTATTAATCATAATGGCAGACCGCAGCCAATAAAAGCATGCTACAATGCACTCCACGTGTGTCGCACACAACGCTAAGATGACCTCATTGCTGGATCATAGAAATCCACAAAGATGCTTGAGACGATTCATAGATATATGCTTTAAGCCGACATCACAAAATTCCAGCCCAATTTGTGATGATTAACACTTTATTGATGATACCTCTGAATTATTTAGATACATGTAAATTGTTTCAAGTCTGCTTGCACATTCAATACACATATTTTGTGACTGTAGAAGTACCTAAGTAGCACACACTTATATCTGTATAATCGAACACAATTCACGCCTATTGCAGCCCGGGAGTCATTCAATAACCGCAAAAAGCATAAACTTCAGGACAACAGACAAACTCGAAAAGTGTGTTTTAAATTACCGGGTAGCACTGAATGCGCCTCTAACACTGTTATCGGTGAAATACAAGTGCGAAGTCGCATCAATAAACAGAATTTTCCAAGAAACTGTCTCCGATACTGTTCGCAAATCGTTTATCACTGGGTATCAGTGAAAATGGTGGTATTTGTTTGACACATACCAGTAATATTATACTGTATGGTTTACGTCATAGCTAAATGCGGCTCATGGAAATTTGCATAAGAAGAACTTATTTGTTGATTTCCTACCATTGTCAACCAGAGCCATTGCATTGAAAGTTCATAAATGCGAATTCCTCAATGCCTGCGTTTTCAATCAGGACTGCTAATGATTTAAAAGCAACTACATAGCTACTCATATGCAACAGCATATAGATGCACTATATGTATACTTGTATATGAGGCAGGAGGGAGAGGTTGCGAAATATATATCTATAATCGTGCTTCTTTTTTCTATGTGTGAGGAACTATTTGTTAAATCAACGCAGATCACAACTATTTCTGCCAATCGCAGCCCAAGATATTCAGACCAAAACAAAATTCGGTCAGTTCTGCCTTGCAATGCCAGTGATTCAGTGAACATGACAGATTAGTATTTCATATTGCAGCACATGTGTACTCGGCAAACACAAGCGCTCCCTCGTAAGAGCAACAGCGCCAATCAAACAAGACGACAAATTAGGGCGGCACAGGTGCTCACAATTGCAGGTCTTGCAGCAAAGCTTTGTGCTCAGAGACGTGTTAGCATTGGAGTGTTGATTAGTGTGGAAAGGCAGAGATTTGAAACAATTGCTGCAGAATAAGCTGTGAAATGTACCTGTGTGCATTTGTACATGTATTATTGCATCACATACAAAGCTGGAAGGAATCAACTATGAAGAGACTCTTGGGATGATACGTCATTGTGTTTGGTTTTGATGAATAAATGAAGAGTGTTATGTGATAACCTACAGAGTACAGCGACATTCTCTTCCGCCTAAGCCACAAGGCGGTCTTCATGTACGGGGTGTCGCATTAGTTCTTCACCCCAATTCAAAGAGTTGTAATAACATTATATTGTGGAGCGAGTTGTGATAATGAGCAACCGGAGGCGGCAATCTATTCGAGGCAAAGCAATCTTAGAGACTCTTCCGCAAATCAACTGAGCAGGCGCACAGATTGCATTGTGGGATAGCTCTCACGTAAGGGATGGGAGAAAATGAATTACAGGTGAATACGAATATACTAAATCCTAACTCAAATTTGCGAGAAATACTTACCAAGTTGCCAGGACAGCCGCAATGAACAATATCATATGCGTATGACGCATACAGACAATACACATTACGTTACTAAACATTGCTGACCAAATAATGGAACATCAGTCATCTAATCTAATGCATCCGCACACATGTTTACATTAATTACAATATTTGAACACTGATAATGGCAACAACCCGCAAAGGACAATATTCCACAAGAGCTCTCTGCCTTCAATATTCAACAGGATGGCACTCAGTGTTAATGACAAAAAGCAGGAAATCGAGCACAAACGTATGAGATGAAACATCACAATTACCTTAACGACATCAGGGCCTGTGATGAACAGGTAGGAGGAATCCTGAAAATGGGCACAAAATTGTAACAAATATTAAGAGGAACTTCAAAGGATTCAAGATGGTATGGAAATTATAGGGAAAAATTGAACTCACTCGAACCATGAAGGTGAAATCGGTGAGGGCGGGAGAATAGACAGCTCCACCTGAGAATCATAACGCAAAAATAAGTGCGTTATGATGCAGTGACGTTATGACTGACCTGCGCATGGTCCCATGACGAGGGAGATCTGTGGGATCACTCCAGATGACATCACGTTCCTCTGTAAACAAATAATGTTATGATTAAGATAATGTCACGCTTGAACATATTACAGTACACCCTCTGGCTAAATCAAGAATTTCCAGATTCAGATATTTCTCGATTGTACCAAAAGCTGTATTGACAGAATATTAGTACCCACTGTTAAAAAGAGTCTAGTCATGCTTGATACAGCTCTATAATTTCTATCATGGCTGCTCATTTGGATTATAATTTTAAGATAGTTTATAAATAGATAATAATTAGGGGATGTAGGCCCTACCGATCAACAGAAATGATTACTTTCACAAGGATATTGAAATCACATTACTTGTTACGTGCAATTGATCGTAATTTTTTGTTTTGATAAAACAATTAAAGATAAACTTTTACAGCTCAAATACAGTAAGGCAAGCTGAAAATATTATATTGGATGGCCGAAGTAAACTCAAATTCCTAATAGACTATATCACACACATGGATGAGTTTGTCACCAGAACTGATGGCCATGTTCATGCTATGTTTCCCTGTGTTGACAAAAGAGAAGCCTGCTCAATCGAGTCCATTGAAAATTTAACATAGTTGGCTGGGCATTGGTTGTCTTGCATAGAGCCAAGTTTATTTATTGAAATGGATTGGGGTGGTCACCGGTCTAATGCAGGGTCATAGGGTGCTTTAACATTGTAAACATGTCAGGACAGAGCAGTAGTGGCCGTTATTAAGACAGACATATACAAGTGGTTGTTAATAGGTATTTTACTGTGGAGTGAAATGTGACAAAATGCTGATATATTTATACAACATTTGAATTGAAGATTACCAGCAATTGAAATTCTTTTATGCATCTATAGTGTTTCAATCACATGTAAGGCAAAGCATTTGTGCTTCAACAGCCCCATAGCAGAAACTTGGGGCTGGCTACACCCTCCTCTTTTCGAAAGATCCCAATGAATCTTTATCCAGCATGCTACCTTTGGCAGCACACACAGTGTTTGAGGAATTATACAGAATGATAACTCACAATCATTTAGTAATTATTCAGTAAGTCTGCGGACAACAGCTCAGTCGACTGACCCACAATGCATTCCGATTCACAAGGCACTGTGAGTTAGTCGCCTGGACCTCGAAATCAAGACCTTGACTGTCCCAGGTGACAAAGAGTTACAGCAAACCAACTAGAACAGACTGAGCTTCTCATTGCCAACAATGACACGCAAGATCGGTCAGGAATATGCGACTCAAGCTCCAAACCCACCTGGAAGATATCGGCGTACCCAGCCAGTGAGACCACACCCTCCTGAATCCTAGCTCCACCAGAGTCGTTCAAACCAATCACGGGAGCTCCAACAAGAGCTGCCTGATCCATAATCTATAGCGGAAAAAAAAAATCATATGTATAAACTTCAAAATAAAAAAATCTCAAACCTTGCAGATCTTCTTCGCATGAGCACCAGATAAACTTCCTCCAAAAACAGTGAAATCCTGCAATGAATAAAGCATAAAAAGAATGGATTCTTGATATGAAGATGCCTCTGTACCTGGCTGAACACAAAGGCTGTCCTGCCAGAGATCTTTCCACGGCCGGTGACGACGCTGTCTCCGGGGATCCTGCTGGCTCCCATTCCAAAATCATCACAATCATGTTCCATGAACATGTCGTACTCAATGAAGGAGCCTTCATCGCACAACAGGTTCACCCTCTCGCGCGCAGTCAGCTTACCCTGGAATTCAGAGAATCATTTAGATGCTATCAGAACAATGTTCAATGTTGCAATATCATTTATGTTGCACAGGTATTGTGAATTATTTTACTTTGACAAGCTGTAAGCAAGCTGGCAGGACTGAAACTGCTCAAGGTAACATGGGCAGATTTATGATGTGCTGATGGTACGTGCTCAAATTCAACTCAATAAGCTTTCAAGAATATTTAGTTCCAACGAACGAAAATGAACAATAAATGAAAATGAGATATGATTTCGAGGAATGATGGATTAAAATTAATGATGCATTATTGCTCTATATCGTTTGCAAAGATGTTTTTTTCCATTATCATTTGCTGATTTGAAATGAATAAGAATAAGAATAAGAATAAGAATAAGAATATTTATTGACCACAAGAAGGAAAAAGAGCATTTGAAGAATAACGGTATGGTCTGGGTAGCAGGAAAGCACTTGCCTTATCTAGCTGCTACACGTAATGAACAGTATCGCTTCTTGCCAGTTGTCAGCTTTGCTTAAGAACGTTTTTTGACATGATACAATAATGACACTCATTTCATTCATGATTGAACACTCATGGACCCTAATTTATTAGGTTATAGTGGTCACCATTATCCCATAAACCATTATCAGTTTATCACCATTATTCCCAAACTTTGATTAATTCCCACAGCATTCACAAATCACAATTACACAGCATTCTAAGTCACCAGTTATTTATTACCATTATGTCATAACACTTGATTAATAATTACACTAAGTATGCTAGTATGTGTATTACCAATATCTGGTTATTATTGTGACAAGCATAGGTCTAATTTCACATACAGTAAAACCCCGCTAACTCGAAAACGGATAACTCGAAGACCCCTCTTCGTCGAAGTGTTTTCAAAGTCCCGACGACTCCCCTATACTTTAGCATTACAGATTGCTCGGATTCCTCAAACCCCGCTTCGTCGAAAAACCCTGTTCCTCGAACATATTTTTTGGTCCCTTTAGCAAAATCGAATCGTATTCGTCGAAGTTTTTTTTTTTTTTTTTTTAGATCAAAGAACCCTTTTGCTAATTGTAATTAACGCAACTCTGTTTACTTTTTTGGACAATCGTTTACAAACAGAGTTCGACTCGCGTGTCACCTCTCGCATTGTTCAGAAATCAGCGTCTCCGTCTCAGTCTTTTCATTGTGTAATCGACCGCATCGTGTCGATTAAAGCAGCCGCCATGTTCATAGGTTCAATTAGCAGCAAGCGTTCTTTTGTTCACGATGCTTGGTTAACAATAGAAGAAAGAGCACGTAGTGGATTTTCGATTGGAGTAAAACACATGAAGGCATCTTTGATGAAGACGATTACAGAAAGCGGTATAGCCTCAGATGTTGAATAGGCGGGAAACATCAATAATAAACAAACTCTGCCCATCAGTATAAAACCTGATCATTCGTCACAACAAATTAATCATTCTGTCAATGAATCTCTGCGAGACATCTCTGCAATAATTGCGACTAAACGAAAGATCACGTGTGTAACCCTGGAGACCAAGCTCCTGGCGATCAGCAAAGCTGAAGCTGGAGTAAAGAAAAAGGCCATCGCAGATAAGTTTGGATTACCACCAAGCACCCTGTCAACTTGGATCCAGAATTCTGAGAAGATTCAAGCGCATTATAGAGAGAGTGGAGGCGACGGGAAGCGAGCAAGGTTGTGTGAATACCCGGACGTGGAAGAGGCGTTGATGCTGTGGTTCAAGGCGGCAAGAACAAAGAATATCCCCCCTCTCTGGGCCGACTTTGTATATTTTGTAGTAAACAACGCAAACAAATTGTTTTAATTTTTATATTTTTTTTCATGTATTGGTAGCTTTAAAGTGTTCAAGGGTAGGTCATTACGCTATCATAACGTAATTTGAGATCAATACGCTATCATAACATCATCTCATAGATCATAACGTTACAAAAATGTTGAGAATTCAAAAACCCCTCTTCGTCGAAAACCCTTTACGTCGAAATGTTTTCGCTGGTCCCTTCAAATTCGAGTTAGCGGGGTTTCACTGTAGTAGGCTAATTAAATTTAAAGCCTCTAAAGTTTGAGCTCACTCAATTTAGGCCTACCCATAAACTCATACAACTCATACACATGGATAGTTACTAAATAACTAATACTAATAGTAATATTAGTACTGTTAACAGTGTTGTGTCAATGCTATTACTATTTACCCTATTACATACTAGTAATTACTAGTAATAGCATGATGATGATTATCATATGCACAGCATTGCTTGCCAACATTCAACAATTAACAAAAAACAATATAATTAGTTAAAACTCAGGCAACTCGCGAACATAGAGGAATTCATGTGCGATAACAAGAAGAGCCAGTGAGTCACTGACCACACATTAACGCAATTGTCAAATGGTCAATAGCTGTCATCTTGCCATCCGCACCGAGATCGCATCTCCGCTCCGAGCCGGGAGATCACCAACCAACCTTTTTGTGCTGAGTGTCAATTCTTTTCTGGCCGCCTCCCTGCAAAGCCTTCTCTCTGGTTTCCTCAATCTTCTTTCTGACAGCTAGAGTATGCTCTGCAGTACACCATCTCTTCGACAGGGTGCCTTCCAACCCCGAGAAGAAGGTGTTTTTGGCGAAAAGATTACCGGACCTCAGCACAAGACGAGCCATTTTGCGGCAGACTGGTGAACGACCTTGAAGAACCTTCACCTTGACCCGTTATGATTTCGTGGTAATGGGTTTGAGACTCTAGTAAATATTTACGGATTTTTTGACACATTATGTCTCAATAGAAGGCAATGTAAATATTTGTTAGATGCAGCACTATTCTTTAGATTGGAATTTCTATAGTTTACTCCATCATTAATTCCTCTGGATGACCTAATAAATTATGATTGTGAATTTCTGTGATCATAACGTTTTGTTTATGGGAACATTCCGTTCCATGATCGTGTCGGTGTGACCGCGTTGAGCCTAAATCATAACGTCATTTGCGTAACCCTTTAGGGCCAAGGCTTTGTAAGTTACTAGACATGGGTCACACGGCAATTGTAGATGCCCAACTTCGTAGGCCACGGGGGATTTGCACTGACTGCGTTCAAATCCACAATACATCATTATTGCATAAAATGTTTGTTACTTTACAATGCTTCACAAACAGACGATAGCACAGCCACGGTTAGTACTCAGTATGCAACGATCGATGCATGTATAACAGTGTATAATTAAATGTTATAGGCCTATTATAAGCCTATATAATTATTGGTAATACACTAAGTCGATTAGCTGAGGGATCGTACGTAAGATTCCAGATTACGTTGCACGTACTAATGCTCTTTGGAACTCTCATCAACTGAAATGTGTTATGTGGAGCAATGCATTACTTAATTAGTATATCAAATTTGTTTATTGTTAGAACGGTGCGCTCCAAGGAGGTATGTCATCTCCAAGGATATAATTAGTGATAACCTTTGTTGAAAGCTAAATGTTCAGCTACTATTAATAGGAGTTATGTTGGAAATGTTGTAGTCAACCATTGAATGCACGCGGACGATGTTGTCCTGCGTGAATGCAGGTCCGGTGAAGTTCTTGAGTATTTTGTCGAACTATTCGAGTTTATTAATTTTTGCTAAGGATTTCAGTCTGACAGACTGAAGGTTTGGTTGCACTGGTAACCCCGTGCCGGCATAAATATCACAATATTGCTGGCACTAAGTTGTATAAGTCACAGCTAACCGACCTCCTGTAAGGTTCCCACGGAAACGGCTATACGCAACGTGCTGTAGGCCCCCTATCACTGAATCGAACAGATAACTGATTAATAAATGACAGAGATTCTCTAAAAGCAAAAGGCGCGGAGAAATTTACGATTTGTCTCTCGATCTCGGTCACCGAGTTAAATTATCATCGATGGAGAGCTGAGAGCAAAGCGAATCCCAGGAATAAACTTAAAGGTGATCATAATGTATGTATCTCTTTCGCACCCTATTCCGCAAACATCTATAAGGCCTAGTTCTACATGTATATATGTATATATATACTAATATAGTGCAGTCACTTGCTTTGGCTCACTCCATTTCACATTTTTTTAACGCATGCCATCTCTAAAGTTCTTCTGGTTGCTTATCCGAACATGAAACGATTGTTCTGCTATGTTGGTGGAGAATTACATACGTCTCACTCTTGGAAAATGCCGGAATCAGTCAAGCATGATCCAGATATGCCAATCCCGTATTTTGTTTGGTCGTTATAGCTAGCCCTCCATGGCATCATTCAATCGCCCAACCCTGCACATTTTGCAGATCTCTTTCTCAGCTGCCGAAATAATATTCAGATTTGACACCTGGAAACATGCTCCTCAAGCAAAATCTTTTCTTCAGTATCTCAGTTACGTGTACAATTCTTATTCTTAGATCATGTTTCTGTTAAGTGAGTTGAATTATGGTAAAACATATTTTAAGCCTTTGAAATGGCAAATGAAAATTCGTAAAACTTTCAATGTATATAAAGTTTATAATTTTCTTTAGGGTATAGACATATACATTGTATGACGATTAATAATACATGTACGTGTACTTAAAATATCTGACTACGAAATTATGAAATTGAGCCTTGCCAATTGTAATCGTGTGATATCAATAATTATTATAATACATGCATAATTTATGGGAGCAGTTCCAATGAGTCTCATTATTGTAGTGTTCTCATTGGTAGTGGTGAATAATAATAGTGAACCACAGTCGCCACGTGACCGACCACCAATATCTGTCAACACAATAGGATATTTCATAGGAGAGTTTGTAGCATTTGGTTATGGTATCATTATAATGCTATTGCACATTCGTGAGCTTTGTAAATGTTGAATATTATGGTTGCTTTCGCAGTCTCCACAATCCCATGCAATTCATTCCATTTCAAAGCGGAATAAACCGGAGCTTGAAGTCAGGCGGTGACAACACAAGGCCCCCTTTGTAGAAATCTGGATCACAGGATACCTGAGGGGTTTCCAGCTCTGGTTTCAATTTAAACTGCTGAAGGATGGTGACAGTCCACAGGAACAGACGAGCATTGGCTATGGACTCGCCAACGCACATCCTCGGACCGGCACCAAAAGCAAAGAGGTGCTGTCGGTTGGGGTGGTCATTCCCCACCAGGTTTCCCTCAGAGTCGAGGAATCGCTCTGGGATGAAGGAGAGGGGTTTCTCCCAGAATGACCCATCCTTCTGCGCTGCCCATCGATTGATGATGATGAGCGTATCTTTTGGCACGGAGAACCCGGTGATGCAGGAGTCGACTACTGCCTTGTGCGGGATTGACAACGGTGTGATCGATGTGTATCGAAGGAGTTCCAGTAGCGTGGCTTGCGTGTATGGCATGTTGTTCTGGTCGCTCATGTGCACTGGGCGGTCACCAATAACTTCTTGGATCTCGTCGCGGACCTTATCTTGGATGTGTGGGTAATGCAGCATGATGTTGAGCAGAGCGTAGAGGGAGGATGAGGTCGTGACGATGCCTGCCATCTGCAGCTGGAAAGACAAGACTCGCATGTCATCATCATTCAACTGAATGGCGTGTTGCTGGCTGTTGTAATCCAGCATCGCTCTTATCAAACATTTGTCATCGCGATCCGATTCCAGCTCCCTCTGAAGAGCCTTGCTCCAAAACGTCATGCTCATATCAGTTGCCGTAGCCATGTCGTCGTATATTGTGTTTCCAAAGTGTCGGATCCAAGGAAACAGATCAAGGAGCAATCCATGCACACCTGTGCCCACACTCTTGTTGACCAAATCTAGGACTTTCTGAATGGTGTCAAATTCTTCCGAATCTCGGTGAAACTTCTCTCCGAAGATCAGAAGCGAGATGATTTTCATTGTGGCGCTGTGAATCTCAAGTCTCGGGTCAAATGGCTCCCCATTGGTGTCTCGAAAGGCGTCCATGAATTCTTGAGTCTGCTCCATCGCCCAGTGCTCAATCTTCCCTGGGCCGTATCCTTTCATGGCCTGAATAGCCAACCTTCTGGACAGCTTCAACTTTTCTGACCGACCATCCACTGCAATCAATCCAGCACCCTTACTGAAGATCTGATCTCGATAGTTCGATGCTCTGCCACTGAAAGACTTCCCGTTGACCACCAGGGTGTCCATGATAGCATCATGACCGCTGACCACCACGACCCACTGACTGGGCCCAATCCGAAGCTTGTAGATTGGCCCATAATCCTTCGCCCACTGTGTGAACTGACGATACGGATTTCCTCTGGACATATCCACCTGGAGTAGGTTACCTACGATCGGCCACGCCTTCGGTCCAGGTATACGTGCCAGGACGGCAGCATTTTTGTCCATTTTCCATAACTTAACAAGAAGAAAAACCACGACGAACAAGAAGATGCTGAACAACATGGCTGCTCAACTTCTCTTCTAAGAAAGCGCAAACAGAAGCACTGTTTGATGCATCACAGATCAGAGTCCATCTGCGAAATATCAGACGCCTTGTTTACAGCTAGTACTTTACCGCGTGCCACGAGCTATCTGCGATCGCATGATGAATATTCATATTTTGGCATGATTTTTGAATATTTCAATTTTGGCATGATTGGTATGTAGAATACCACTCAACATACAGGTTCCAGGCCTATGTAATGGTAATTTTTTAAAGGTATTTTCGTGCGGTTTTACTAATGTTTTTACAACGTAAGTCTACTTAATTGGTAACACTGTACCAAAGTTACTTCAGTGGTATAAGGTGAAGGTCGGCGATGCTACAGCATTCCGCATTGACGGTGATGTAAGAATCATCAATAAATGATTACACGTTTGATAGCTCTTAAAAGTTATACAAAGACGGTACAGATATGAGAATCGGGTGGCGGTACAGATATGAGAATTGGGTGCCTATCTATGTGTGCCACCAAACCACCAAAAGTGAAAATATTGCTGAATGGTGGGCGTACTCTACCGAATGAGATAAATCAACATCGACGTCGATGGAATTGAGATAGAAATACACTTGTAATAGGAAAAGCAGCAAGATTTAATTGTGTTAAATTTCAATTGTGTTTAATTGTCATATCTAACCACCCCAAGTATTCATTTCTCTCTTATCTTTACGTGGTGTTTACACTGTGACCTGTTTATTAACGCTTTCTCGGATTGCGCAGTGCCATTGAAAAGCATTGAAATCGTCAACATAGAGTATAGATAGGCTACTTTTGGCCCACTCTGTATAATTATACCTGCCAGCATATAGCGCGTGTATAGCCAGGTTAACATAGAAATCGACGAGGCAGTGAGTGGCCTTTTGCTCCCCCCCCCACCCCCCGTCTGTCCACGTTTTCTTTCACGCACTCACTGAACTTGACCCTTTTGATAATCAACGGTGACCCGATTTCACCTCTTAAAATGAATTAAAATAAACATCACATGGATCATTTGCATCCACGACACAGGAAAAAATAATCTTGATTTTAAATTTGAGATCCGAATGAACGCCGTGTGTTCTCGTTCATTTTATTCATAATTTCATAGAATTGAAAACATCTTACGACAGGGATGGCTTTTGATCTATATTTGCTCAGCCAGGAATGTTTAACACACTAGGGTTGGTAGATGCAGATTGAGGAACTTTTCGCTACATGATACACCCCTCGGTATGTCATCCGAAAGGAATGCCTCACAAATTAACGCTATACCACTGTGCCTAATAGCAAGTTGAGAATTTCATGGTACCTGAATACCACAAGAGGTCATCGTAGTCTGTCGTGGCTGCACCAATTCGTTAATGTTAATTAACTTTTATTATTCCTAATCGGATACTAATTTAGATATAACATTTCGTTGATTTTTGTTTCCCATCAAATTCTTTAAGGGATGGGGAACTAAATTTTAAGTGATGTTCTATTGACTCATAGCACCAATTGATAGCATTCCGTGCCAAAAACACCATGCCTGGATGCAAGCGTAAGGAAATAATGCATTCCGAATATCGGGGTTAGCATTGGGCCTATGGGAGAATGGTTTCCATTACGAAGTATAGGAGGCAAACGTCAGCTGAGGGCTTGCCGTGATTGGTCCCTTTGCCCTCGTGAAGCTATCGATTTCAGCCAATCAGAGCACAGCATCTTCGCCATAAAAGGACATCTTTGTTGTTTACGAAACGAAAGCGTCAGTATTGCGCATGCGTGGTGCACTCTGGCTGACCTTTTTACTGTTTTCAGGATGAGAAACCATGGTAGGTGTCCTAGAAAATCGCTTGTTAAAATAAGAAAAATAGCGATTTTTTTTTTCGCGCCTGACTGGTGGCAAAATGATTATTCTATCTATTTCCTAAAAGAAAATAAAAAAAATATCCAGGGGTTTAGTCGCAGGACACGCTGATATAACGAGGCCCATTGTAAAAGATGGGGAACTCGGTGTTTCATGACAGCCTCTGACGTCACGCCTAATTAGCAATATATCTCCCGCGAAATCGTTAGCAATGATATTCCTTGTGTGGGCCAGGCATAGGAATCATTTTCGGTGCATCAAATAACGACTCAAAGTCCATTTTCAACCAGTTCTCCCTCCCTCATCTTAGATTTGAATAAAATGACCATTAAAACGTATACAGATGCAATATTTACATTTGCAGGTTGGCTTCTTGCAACAACAATTTTACTCTTCTTAGCATTGCATATTACTCGATAATTAAGGGATTTTCAGCTGGTTGTGACGCTTTCTTGAGGCTGTTCTTATTAGCATGTGATCGGATGTCTGGAGAGCCTGGAGGAACATGGTCGTCTTAAATTGGGGCCTTACTTCATGTCGTTTTAAGATCATCACTGCATGAGTTCTTTTTGACGCGAGGTCGTCTGTTTCGTTGTTAATTTGGAGCTGTTGCTTGAAACTTCTCCAGTTTCTACAGGTGGGTCTGGCTCACGTGCGCGTAACATGCATTGGCTTATTCGAGGGCTGATCGTAAGAGGGTTATATAAGGAAATGTACATCTGTTCTTTCGACGTTTTATTCGAAGCAGCCTGGTCTTTGCTAATCTTTGCTAACCTTCTCCATGACTGACGTACCATTTTGAATTTATGAATTTATCACAATAAATTCGATTTTTATGCTTTTATTTAGCAAAGTACAATCACATTCCTGATTAGTGATTATAGCAAAGTTTGATCTATTTTGCGTGTAAATGTACATTTTTCACGATACTTTATGATATGATCAAATTCGGCAGATATTGAATAATTGATAAAAACTGAAAATATCCTATTTCAGCTGATAAGGCACACACTCTTGATGCTACAGCGACGCCTGTTTGTGCGGAGATATATTCATATAAACAGCAAGAACGTCGTCATTTTCTATATAATTTAATACCCTAAATGAGACAGATGATTAAAGAATGGCAGATGATTAAAGAATGGCTTCACCGGAAATGCGATGACGTCATGACCCTTTTACTCTATTTAATTGGAACATTCTGGGAGTCAATATTTTTACTACAATAGAATGTCGTCCTGGTATGAACTCCGAAGTAACAGGCTAATTGAAACATCTGACCTTTAACAATGAATTAACACGTGCGATGCAGAATCACACTCTAGTGAATCAGTAATGTTAACATGTTAACTTTTAGCGATGTTTTTACAGGCATTTTATTTTATCTCCTCAGAGAACATCATGTTTTCTATGTATATTTACGTGCATTTATTATTTTATCTGTGATAATTGAATGCATGTGATTTGTGATATACCGCGTATATGGACTAAACATTTATCTGAACTAAATAATATATGTATATTAGCATCAAAGTTTTGCTCAATTGGACACTTTTGAGCAGGGCGTCTTTGCCCTCTTCCTGCACGACTGACTCATTCGAATGACGCAATCAACCCAGGATCAGTTCATCAACACTCTGATCCACCTCAGGACATTTCATCTGAAACTCCAAAGACCTCTGGATTAGGGAAAACTCAACTTGGTCTCGTCGCTCTAATCACCTGGAATTATTTTCCCGATCCGGAATTAGGAAATCCGGGAATCAAATTCATTTTACCAAATTATTCTGGACCTCATTTTCGAATGTCTAGCTTGAGGTACATGCATTAGCATTTAAGGGCCTATAGCGTAGAGCCTGTTGTGTAAGCAAAAAGTAAACCGATTGTGTTCGAGGGGAAGAAAGTGACCATTTAATTCTTAACGATTGTGCTATATACTTGCTTGCCATAATTCAGTGACACTCAGCAAGGCTTCCTCACGTATACCAGCAACCTCTCAAATAGGATTTCTACTTGCGGAATATAGATCTGACTACTAGAAGGCCTAATTCCAAAATAATTGCAGTATATTATGGTCTCTTGAATTGATGCTGATATTCTCAAGTTCTGATGAAAATTCTATTCCACTGCTTACCGATATATCGAAGTCCTCTTGCTTGGACTCTGCCTACATCCATATATATAAATCTTTATTCATACGCACATGTATTACAGTGGTATAAAAAAAAATAAAAAAAAACAAAAAAAAAACAAGCAACCAAAAGATCAAAATTCAACTAGTGCATATAAATGGATAATAATCTCATTACAATTTTCATAGTCAATTTGGTTATTACAGGTGTCACGATACATTAAAAAAATAACGAATTATAGTCGCATCAGCTTAGTGATTTGCGTTGGGCTCAATTACAATTGACCTTAACAAGGAAACACGGGAATGAACAAAAAGGTGCTGTACATTGATATTGTATTCGGTGCAAATAAAACGAATGCTCTTCGCAAAACTAGAACGTGCATATACGAAGGTTTTACTAGAATTGTATAATGCGTATATTAACTGTATCTATACAATTTGGACTTGTTGCACTTGTCAGTATAGGCCCTTTGTCTGTATGTACCATGACCATGGCCACTAATGTTGATATTTGGTCGGTTTTGGACGTTCTGGGTTAAAATGTTGTTCAACTTTATGCCCACGATGAGTCCAAACTGCTCACAAAACAATGATGGAAAGAGCACTTGGGGTTTTACGGCTCCCTCAACACTGTTGCGTCGAATGTGGGACATAGCAGAAACTCGAGACCGAGAGTTATTCCCTACTTCTTTTGTTTATTTCTGGATCACACAGGGTCTTTATCTTACATGCTATCAAAGATGGGTAACACACATGCAGCGCATGCCTTGTTACGCAGCTTGCAGTACTGTAGGGTCACCAAACGAATCCACCGAATTACAATTATAATTCATAATCATAATGCCCGTGGCTCGATCTTGTTTTGAGCCCGGGACCTCCACAGTCGGAATAGGATTGCGTAATTACAGTCAGCTGGTCAAGCCGACTGAGCTACTCAGAGCCTTTGACTGCTCGCTAAATGTAGAGAAAGTTCCCACAAGATTTTGGAGGCCTCATTCAGACTGCTAGGCCAGGGCAGCGTCGTCAGCGAAAAGCAATTCCAGTGGAATGTGACTCAGGGACTTTACTCACTTCAGGGTGGCAAGAGATGACCTGAATGATTTATTCGAGCCTTTTAAATGTTCTTTATGTTTCCTGTATTGTAGGCCTCTTGCACTTAACTCGCCACTGAGAGAGATTGATCATTTGCATATCTCCTGGATCATTGTTGGGTGTTCCTTCTCGCTACCTTCAAGACTGCAGGTGTGCTGGGCGGTGCACTGGTCTTTTGGTCGAGGACCGTTTCGCGTTTTGCATCGAAATCTGGCTCGGGAGTGTTCCGTCTCAAACATTGGTATCTCGCAGACGGATTCAATCTCTAAGTAGGCAACCTGTGTGGCGTCATTAGGGAAAATTTAGTGCAAAAAGAGTAATCTTCAAGAAGAAACCGCTGCTTCGACATCCCCAGCTTTCACATATAAACACGATGCAAGATTGTTTGCCCCAAAATGCGTTAATTTGGATTCGGAATTACTCGGATAATGTATTTGAGTGAAACCGCGGGTGACTTATCCATTAATTCTGCGCATCGATTGATATGTTTTCGGGATTGTAACCATCAAATAGGAGCAATATAATCGTTTACAGGGCACATGAAACTATGATCTCACGCAAGGAACTTTTAAAAGATACATTATGTACAATCATTCTATTATCGTTCAAAATAGTTTCTGATATGAAAATCAAATGGAAACTATGCGTTGGTTTTGTTTGCGAATATTTAGCTTATCATGTATTGTGGTGAAATAATGCAGTGCGTTTGTTGAGTACGTTCGAATGGTTAGCGTGCTCGCCTCGAAAGGGCTTGGCGCTGGCCACTGGAGGTTCGAAGCAAGCCACCAACCTTTTGTCCTTAGGTAAGGCTCTTAACTCCTGCTTACTTCCTCGGACCATATAAGCCTTAGTTGCTTCTGGATTCCGAAGTTAAAAAAGCACATAAAAGTATAATGTTACTGAAATGCTCTTGGCGTTGGTGGCGTTATGGTACGATTATTGCATCATTTCACAGACGTTTCTTTTGAAGCAAGATCGAATCAAATTTCTATAAGCGAATCAAATACTAATTCATCATAGAATTAATCAGAAAACAATCTGAGTAACAAGGAAAACGCATTGAAACTTCCATTTGCAGCATCCTAAGCAATAAAGGCCTATCGAATTGACGTTCCATTCGGATTGTATATCACAATAATCACAATAAAAACGACAGCAATATATTTATGATTTTATAATTTTCCTTAACATGTCTGCCATATTTCCGTGTATTGACCATTTATTCTGAATGTTTCTCCCTTCTTCAGAAGATGGCATATAAATACAAGAGAGCGCTTCTGTTGTCATCGGAACAATCCTGAAGATTGATTCATTCTCAACCAAGATGGAGGTGAAGGTAAGTCAAAAGAGCGAAACAGCGTCGAGCTCACATTTTCCATCCGAAGGTTTTTGTTCTCGTCGCCTGTCTCGTCGCCATCACTGTAGCTGAAGAAGAACTCCAAGAAGATTCCTGCGAGTATAAATGTCGAGATAAGTTTTGCGTCGACTGCCGAGATGATTGCAAAGTGAACTGCTTTGGAAAAGAGAAGCCAGGTCTGTGCATCAGCGATTGCAAGCAACACTGTGAAGAAAGATGCAATGCGAAGTGCGAGATGAGGTGCAACGCCCCTCGTCCTAAGCCACCCCCGTTCATCGGCATGGAAGCTTGTCTAACGATGTGCAAAAATTACAAGTGTCAGGTTGATCCAGATGGCTGTGACGCAACCTGCAGCACCAGCTGCGAAAACATGAAGGCGGCCGCGTTCCTCTCATCTGAATAGGATGGGGAGATCTCAGCATCCGCTGATTGTATTCTTGAAATAAAGGAATCTAAATGCTGAATTCCTCTGTTGTTTTAAATGTGTTGCTTTGTTGAATGAGATTAAATTACTTCCACATCGGTGAAATATATAGAGATATAATAATCATTATATAGATAATATAATGATTATAAATTACATGCCTGCGTTGACATCTGCACGAATGAAAGACTGAGAGCAGATGTGAAGGACTCAAATCATTCAAACTTAGCATTTTATTCTTTTGTTCATATGCGGGACTCCGACTTAGCGTACATGTTTAACCGTAATACTAATTGTCTCTTTCATTACGGAATTCTGTTTATCGTAGAGCTCAACAATGATGGGCCAGTTTGATTGTTTGTTTTTATCAGAGCATTCGCCACTCGCGTCATTGGAGACAGCCCAATATTATGTAACCAAGGATTCTGACCTGAGTACGATGTGAAGTCAAAATGCTTCTCATGCCGACTTAACATGTTTGACGTGAATGCCATTTCTGTCGGCACTATTCATTTAATGGTTTTCTTTCGTTCCTCTTCAGATTATCCCGGACAGTGCTTGACCATGGGGCACGGGTTGGAGCCAATCATTGAAATGACACTGAATTTTATTCGGTTGTTATAACGTTTGCATCCGCAACCTACCAAGGTGTGTCCTTTGACCACTTTTTAATCCGTTGGCCCGATGCCTTTCGAAACGAGGTTGTGTAAGTGAAGCTACCCACGTGCCACCTGTATGTGCCATAAGTACACCAACAAGTACATATAGATATAACGCGTAACAGATTGATTTCAGATGAATACAGATCGAGTGGGCCAAAAATCTACTCCATGTTAAAGATCTCAATGTTTTTCAATGGCGCTACACATTTATGAGAAAGTGCTACAAAAGAAAGATAATATAATAAATACTTGGTATGGTTAATCTAACATGTCATGCTGTTATTCCTATCATTTCTATTCCAATTTTATTAACGTATTTACCGATTTATTTCAATTAATAAAGTGCACTCAACATTCAGCGATATTTCCACGTTTGCTGGTAAACAGGGCCCCGAACCATGGATAAGCTTCATTGAACGCATAAATGAGACAATTCTCTTGTACTATTGTTTTGTTTGAGAGTGTTATTGTTGTGACAGTAGCACTAATCATCGACTTACGTTTATCTCCTAAAATCAAAACAAAGCAGAAAGTTTGTATTGAAGCGCCATCCAAGAGATGACTTCATGCTCGTTCAGGCTCATCTGATTATGCTCTCTTCGCAATCACACACCACTCGCATTTAAATGTTCTTTTCTCCTTCAAAATAAACGTTTTGTATGATTTCTTTGCATAAATGGGCACATAATAATCTAGTCAATCCACACCAGGTATTTATTTGTTAGAATAATTGATACATTTCAGCAAATTTCAAAGTTTTGTTTTCAACATGGAGTAGATAGACTACTTTTGGCCCACTCTGTATACAATAACGCTCGGGCAGAGAGTATATACCTTACAATGGTTAACTGAATCTTCCCATCGACTCCACAATTAACCAAGCACAGCTTAGAGCATCTCGCTATGGATCTGCCCCTCGTTCTGTGCATCGAAGGGAAAGCTAAATGTAACGGATTTGAGATGAAATAGGGAAAGATTGCACGGAGGCAACGGGGCCTGAAATGGATGGTGTCCCTCCTGACCGCTGATAAACCTCCAGGGACGAGAAGGTCAACAGCGATAATTGAAAACGCGGATTGTAGCGAATGCCCCTGGAAGGATGACATGAACACCGATACTCTGTTGTCTGTTATTTGCTGCTGCTATCACGCTGATCCGCTGTACGTCACTCAAGAGAAAAAACTGAAAGGTGACGAAGCCACGTTACTCACTTTGAGCAATACTTCAACATCGTATAATCACCAGCATCTCTTCTGAGCACCCGTATAGATATCCCTTATTGTCACTTTAAGATGACAATCTTCGGTAATCCCCTCCCATCACGTGACCAGCCAACAACCGACCAACGCTATTGTTGTGTATATAACCCTTCATATTTCTAGCTCACTGCTTGAACGCATTCTTCCGTCGATCCTGTTTTCTGAGTAAACCGGACCAAGATATTATAGCAGACAGAATTAGAATAACGAGCTTTAACGCGAGTGCATTAAGGGATAATGCCATCCGTTCTTTTTACTTCTTAATTAACGTAGTCAGACTGGATTGACGTAATTGAGGCGAATCCTCGTTTAATTCGAATTTCGAGGCAGAAGCAATTAATATCATTAGCTCAAATGTCATAACCAAGAGGTAGTAGCTTACTAAAAGGCTTTTTGATGGTCGGACAACTAGTATCACGAGGATGATAACGTGAGTTATTATGTAAGATACGCCCCTCTGCATGCGTTAAAGGGAGGGAGAACTGGTTGAAAATGGACTTTGAGTCGTTATTTGATGCACCAAAGATGATTCTTATGCCTGGCCCACACAAGGAATATCATCGCTAACGATTTCGCGGGAGATATAATGCTAATTAGGCGTGACGTCTGTCGCTGTGATGAAACACCGAGTTCCCCATCTTTTACAATGGGCCTCGTCATATCACCGTGTCCTGCGACTAAACCCCTTGATATTTTTTTATTTTCCTTTCGGAAATAGATAGAATAATCATTTTGCCACCAGTCAGGCGCAAACAAAAAATATTTTTCGCTATTTCTCTTATTTTAACAAGCGATTTTCCAGGACACCTACCACGTTTCTCATCCTGAAACAGTAAAAAGGTCAGCCAGTGCACCACGCATGCGCTTTCGTTTCGTAAACAACAAAGATGTCCTTTTATGGCGAAGATGCTCTGCTCTGATTGGCTGAAATCGATAGCTTCACGAGGGGAACGGGACCAATCAGCCATCAGCCAAACCAAGCCATCAGCTGACGTTTGCCTCCTATACTTCGCAATGGAAGCCATTCTCCCATAGGCGCAATGCTAACCCCGATATTCGGAATGCATTATTTCCTTACGCTTGCATCCAGGCAGGGTGTTTTTGGCACGGAATGCTATCAATTGGTGCTATGAGTCAATAGAACATCACTTAAAATTTAGTTCCCCATCCCTTTAAATCTTTGGATTGAAATTACAAAATAATTCTGGACATTTTGACACTTGAACCATTTGGAACAGTAAATGACCGGTAACTGGTCCGAAGGTACTTTCGTTGACCGTATTAACGTGTGTTTGAATAAACGGTAATTGGGAGTTGCAGCCTCACGCACTCGCTTAATATATACGCATCTACAGTTCATTGCCGATCTAGTGTACGGCATACTACTGTGTAAATCTGAGTTGGTTGAAATGGTAATCGAATGTTGCAGCCACACTCGTTGATTGTAGGCCTTCGGTTGTTGATGATTGTAAGTATACGGTGATCCACTGACTACTGCTGCTGCCACTTCATCTCTGAAACGATACGATTTTGGAAAACAGTGTGGTTTGAAATGATCAAGTATTAATGGTTGCGTGAGTGCATTCTCAGTTTAATCATGCACGAGTACTGCTTGAAATGATATGATGACAATGCAACAAAATAGTATAGGCGGACAAAACTCATCGAACATCTGACAATACATCTTCTCTCTCTGTTCAATGCGTTGATGCAATGGGTGTTGCACATCAATGAGATTAGTCATTAGTAAACAGAGTAAAAGTATCCAAGAAACTGAGATGTTAGGTAACCTGAACGGATGGTATGGGTTCATTGGTAAATTATCCCATGAAGTAAATAATGGATTACATTCTCATCTCCTGCGTGCGTATCCTGAGTGGCATTATATGCAGGCAAATGACCTGAAAAAAAAAAACAACAATTTTGTCTCACAAGTCTCTGTTGAATAATTATGATTTGGTTGTGATACTTTTAGTGTTCAGTAGTATTCAAGCTCGTATATCTGACCTAATTTGCTTAATTTGATCGATTGTCTTATTTTATAATCATACCTGAACATGCATGGTTGTTATTACTAACAATTTGCATTACTAGTGATATTTGATGTGCTTATTAGAGCACAGAATGTCCTTTGCTCTCCGCTGTGATTGCGCATGCGTTGTGAAAAGCGGAATGTTATCACGATATCTATGTGCCGCAGAAAATATTCCAATGATGTTTTCATTATTGCAGATTTGCGTCAGATGCAATGGTAAAAACGGGAAACTTATTAGCATGTTGTACCACAATTAATGTGATAGGTGATGATTGTACCCGTGGATGTTTTTTTTTAATACTGTTCTGTTGTTGGTCTCTTTTTTTTTTTGCCTGCCATGGCGTTGAAGAAAAATAAAAAAAATGCGTGTGCTTGGTGTAGCTTCCCTTCTCATCACGCTATGTGCTATTGCATATAATGGCAGGCGCAGCTTTGTAGTGAAGCTGATTATACAATTATAATTGTCATTATATGCATCTCAGCGTGGTTTATTATGACGTGCATGTCCGAGTGAAATCAGCCAATCAGCGGCTTCGTACGTTAGAACTACGAATAGTTACGGGAACACGCCTGATTCGTGAATTCGTAATACATGGCTGATTTCACGTGCATATTCTAGTATCTGTATATACAATTTAAAATATTTCATGAGTCATTTCAGTCTAATAAGGAATAAATCGTCACTGAATACCGACTTACTCACTAAACCCAATGTGTATATAATTAGGGAGTATAGGTAAGTTTTATGATTGTTATTTGATCTAGGTATACGGATTCTCATGGTTTAATAATTGCATTCAATAAGTATATAACTATGTAGTTCTAATAGTATTTAGCATTTAACTACGTACCTGTTATAATTTACGAGATAGAGCAAAATTAATTAGTCATCTTTTTCAAAATGGGCCAAAATTGTGTTGTTTTGGAGTAGATTTCTAACAAAAATACCTATTCATGAAATACACAGAGGATTGATACTTTGTACTGTAATATCAACAATTTATGTGGAGTATGTGGAAAAGAAAAAAAATTATACAAAATATATTCGTTATGTGCCTATACATTACAAATACCAAAATTACCCGTTTCTATAATTGTCATACCAATTATCAATTTTCATAATGTTCCACCATTAAGATTCACTTAGACTTTTGATATGCGGTGTGTCATTCCCCACAGCATGCACTGGAAACGATTTGTGTTGCAATTATGTCTAGGTTGACCCAAGAATTAAGCTAAATAATTGACCATTCGGTTGATACACACACTTAAGTTGACCCGTGAAATGACTCTTCGTGTACATGCTTGTAATACGAATTCTTCCAAACTGAGCATGCGCATTTCTGTTGGCGCAGCGAACAAGGAATACGTAAACAAACCTACAATTTATATGACAAATTACACGGATTCATTAATATATTTATATTAACACTGCGTTTTTCCACTGTGGTTTAGCTGGGCTGCACTAGAAGGAGATATAACTATCATCCGAGAAAGTGTATTTTCCTCGCTACACGATCCGGGTCGTCCATCACAGTGTTACTTGGAGTCACTGTCCCGAACAGAGACGGGTCAATGGGCGACATACAGAAGCCAATTGAGCATTGCACATGCAAGATTTCTGCGAGGGTTGTCGATTCGCTTGAGTTGACAGCTTATTTAAATAATAATTATCTGGCTTGCATCCGTGTTTGATTACGGAGATGAACCTACAAGGAGTTAAATGGAAACATTGAATTCAAACGATGTGTTCATCTCACAGTGCTGCGAGATATCTAGAAATTAGGCAATTCATACGTTATGCAAAATTTTGATTTTGGAGTAATTATTAGTCAGTTTTAGCAAAGTGGCAGGTTCTTTAACACTTAATGAACATTTGACATGGACTTTACAGAATACCTTGGGAGCATCACCCACATTTCAAAATTTCGAAATTTTAAGGTGGTTGAAATGTAAAAGTGATTATTCGTTGTATTCGCTTATGCCGAAGAACATAATACCAAAACACATCTATATGGCATTTGCGTAATTTGATGATGTAATATTCCCCAGAAGCATAATACGGTAACAAGAACATCACTATAATATTGCTTCTATAAATACAATAGTGAGTGACGATAGCTTGACTTTATAATGATATAATAATTTATTCGTATAAAAAAATATACAGGATTATGGCAGGTGAAAGAAAATCGAAAATAAATCAAAACTACAGCATAAAGGTACGTAGTTTGAATAAATTGTAAAATGGTTGAATGCACATAGTAATTCTTCAAAAGTAATTTCAAAGTTTAAAAACACTAGGCCATCTCTTAAGTAACTGAGGTCTTTTAAGACTAACGATTCAGAAATCGTCGCTTCATCATACATGTCTATTTGTATTATACTTTTTACATTTTCAAAATCATCAAATATAAAACGTAACGGAACAGAACTTAAAACAGAACATAAATGTATATTTTCACTAATGACAGAATACATGCAACCATAAAAACAATATTTACTGGCAAGCTTTACAATGGCGTTACTGCTGCTCAGGCACTGCAAAAACAAACTTAAGGAGCGAATCAGAAGGGCGAAATTAAGTTTCCTTTTGGAAAATTATTTATATATTTAGTTCTTATATTTAATTTCCAAATACGTTTTAAACATTTTTGCCATGCTGTTAAAATTGACGCAATATTTCTTAAATCCCATAGGGGGCAACCATAAAACAAGGAGCAATATAAAAAAACCCCAATGTGCTTGAAACATCAATTGAACAATGGCCAAATTTACACAATAGCACATTAGTTAAACAGTACAGATCGGAAGCAGCCTTTTTTACATTTCTGGTGGAACTATTGTCTCCGATTGTGGTGCCCAGATGCACGGCTGTAGAATTTTGCTGAATAATACGCCCGTTGAGCCTCAAATTCACCTCCTTCCTGATTGGTCTGCCATATACCAGAAGAGCACTTTTATCTGCATTAAATAACACGTTGAAATTATTTGCCAATTAATTGAAAATCACAGATTTGATGTCAGTACGTGCAGTTACGTCTGTCATACGCGTGTCCTGTCATACGTGCTTATTCTAAAACGTACTAGTATTCGAATTATTATGTCCTTATTGTGGCTACAGGGGTTTGATCTCGAGGATATATTTTAAGTCGTGAATAAATATGACGATCAGCTGGGCCCGCAATACGTGATAGCCCTTTCATGCAGCCCAAGGACTGAGATTCAATCGTTTTGGTTGGTCAGAGGACACCACTTCATGTATAGTAAGTAGATCAATGCTCAATATGGCGGCTCCTGCAATGCCTGTGTTGTAGAAGTTGTGGAAGTACTCGAGGGTTTTGCCGCTATAAAATAAAGAACATCCGACGATATACATGTTGATGACAATGTGAGGTCAGATTAAAAAAAATGATGTTTGAGAACTAAATATGTAGTTTGTTTAAATCCAAGATTTAGAAAAAGCATAAAATGGCGTATTAATATTTATTATTATTATTGGCGTACTACCCATTTAACATTTGGGCATATTATTAACAATAGTAAACACTGGTTCTGCACTCCAATAAATGATACTTATAAGAAACTCTCGAAACAAGAACTTATATTCTCGCGCATTTATGATATGTGTCGATGTTGTTCCAATTATGAACTGGATACACTAAGTCTAAATTATGTTAAGTTGTGTACGTCTTCCCAATTTTATTGAGCTATACACGATGTATGCTAGTTCTAGAACAATTTAAAAATAGATCCTCTAAGCACAAACGCGTGCATGCATCATCATCACACAACTGAACGAGGACGATGCCCTGGTTGAACATTTGGTAACGAGGTGGTTGCCTACCAATGAGGCATCTGCGTCAGCCTCCCACTCCACCCCCACCATGCACCCCTAGCGGTGGCCGTCTTAAAAACACTTCAGCAAGGCCCGTCCCTCTTCAGACGACTCTCTGCCGCCGCCGGTGACACTGACTTTTGCAAGGCCCGACTTTCACACAGCAGGATTTTCATCATGAACCAATCACCGTGCGCAATGTTTTGCTGCCTCCTCTTGTCCACTTTGGTGTTCAGCTTTGTGGCTGATGCCTATTATCTTCCATTGGAGCAAAGCAAGGTTGGTGTGGTTATCTTATTTCATCTTATTTTTTACGAACCTGTTAATATGGATGGAAGCATTAGAGTAATGAGGTTCTTCATAAACTGCATGAGTCACACAATATCATTTACAAAAAAACAAAACAAACAAAAAACAAAAAAAAAACAAAACAAAACAAAACAACAAAACAACAGGCAACAAACAACAAACCACAACAGCAACAAGCGAACATAAATGAATACAATGGTAGAAAACAGTACAGTATTGAAACCGGTAAGTTTTCTGTACAGTAACGAAATGCCTGGGTAACTTACAGTTTGATAATTATGCCTACATGACCCGATTTTGAAGATGCAATACTGTAAAATTTGAGGAATGGACGATATTTGACAGTCCCAGATATCACCGAATGTACAACATTTTCCCCGGGAAAGTGGACTGAAATCTCAACTAACTTCAGCAGCAGGATTTTTCATTTTACAGCCGTCATGACCGTGGACCTAGGAGCCAAGATATAAAAATAAATCACAAAGCACTATTTTTTATGCACTCCACATACCCAACCAACTCCTTGCAAGCAAATTCGTACAACTAATTCATCATTTATTCAGACGAAAGAACAAAAACAGAACAGCACAAAGTAGAAAACAAAAACTAACATCCAACACAGGTAGATCTTCCGTCTTTGTCTACCGTTGTTCGGCTTCTTCTTGGAAATTAAATTCTCCACTTCAAGCAGATCATGATTGTTCCGTTTCTCTCAAAATAAATATCTCGCAGTTTTGTTCAATTTTCAAGCAACAAGTTTGTCCTCAATGTAATGCCAAATTATGCTCCACGTGTACACTCTCTTAAGAAATACAAATATTTGTATTTGGACATTTTGGATGCATTCGTACTTATGCCTAATCGCTACCAATAGCGTTCTTTTAATTATAGACCTCAGCCTTAAATTCTCTTAATCTTTATTACACCAATTCCACAGAGGTATTTTTATAGGTTTACGATGATTGGATAATGTCTGTAATGGTGTTTACATTGCTTCCAGTTTGCGTTGTTTAATTGGTAGCACACCAGAACTTGCCCTGCTGGATCAGTGACAACATTTTTGCCCACAAAGACGAATATTGTATTCGATTGTAAGCGAATCACTGTAAGCTTTTAAGCATATAATTGCGAATATCTATCATATTCGATGGATATTGAGAATTCTATTAGACTTCTTCAATTAGACATGTGCTTAGTTTGAAAAAAAGGTGAAATGTCCCTTGTACCACGTACAGATTTGTCTCCAGTTGTTTCTCACCCTTGTTTGCATGCTCCCTGCTCCTGCCTCGACACGACATCACCTCTAACCCTTACCGTAAGAGCGAAATTTCCTACCTCTAACCTCCCTGCCATTTTCAACCCACTGCCATCGATAGCAAATATACTTAGTAGTGGAAGATTGCGCGGTCATTGTTGCAAGCCTATGAAGATTTTGTGCCGGGCGTTATTTTTTGTATGGTTGGATATTTCGTCATTAATGCAATTGTAAGTCTTTCTACAAGTCTCTCATTGAAATGTTGTCACTTCCAGATAATTCGTTGCACTTGTTGACATGCTGAGTCAATTCCAAGCAAGCAATTCTTCACCACGTAATTCATTCTAAAAGAACATTGAAAGAGACCATTGAGGCGGTCAGAGCGCCATCTGCTAATTGATAAGAGTCGTTAAAGTAAATGGAAGGGGCTGGCGGCACGTATTTGTGTCGTGGCAAAGTGAATTGACCACGCTATCAGAACTACCCATGGCCACACTGCCCCTGCACTCTGGTATCACAGTATTGGGCAGAGTGAAAATTCAGCCCGGTCTTTCAAACGGTCCACTTCCGGACCGATAAAATATAGCTGTGATAGTTACACTCTACCAAAGATGGCTGCCATTAAAGGACCACGTGATCCTATTCAGGATGACCCCCGATCGCGTGGCGCTACGCTGATAAGTTTCATGCCTCTGGGCATCTTTCCAGGGCCAGCTACAAACTGTTAATCTGTCAGAATGAGCCCGAAGGATTCATTATCAGCATTGACCAATTACTAGTATAATGCATACCAATATTACAACAGTGTGATAGCTCTGAGTACTAAAGTTGCATTTCATTATATTATATACCATGGTGAAACAGCTTCCCATTTTAAGTAAGTTATAGGGGCACCGAATAGCTCAGTGGGTTAAACCGGCTGACTGCGATCCTATGCCGACCGTGGGGTCGAGGTCCCGGGTTCGACACCCGATCAGGCCACGGGCGTGATCATTGTGAATTATAATTGTAATTCGTTATAATTGTGATTCTTCAGTGACTCTGCAGTGCTGCCCAACTGCGTAACAAGGCGTTGTATCCTTGAGATTTATCGATAAGTGTAGGGAGAAACCCAGGTCCCAGGCCTTCTGTTCTGGCGCCCGTATCATCCGATTGGTTTGGGTGGAGCCATAAAACCCCATCATGCATCACGCACGCATCCCATTTTAAGTAATCAAAAGTACTAAATAATACGTGTGCGAAGATCTTGTTTAATCAGCATTATCAATATCATATATCACATTGAATGTGCTAAACAATGAATGAACAACCTTGAAGCGCAACTGCTCTCTGAATGAACTATTTCCAGAATATAATCGATTTTAAATTACCGTAACCGGTGTCTTTTTCAGACTATATAGACCATGAATCTTGTGATACACGATATGCCCCTAAACTCAGTCGTTATCTAAGCAATGTCAAAATCCGAGAATGTCCCTTCCTAGCTACCGGTTTAAGCAACACTCTATTTACTGATTCCAAATGTTTCTTCTAACCCTTAGTAAACATTCATTGCCCATAACAGCGATACTATTGACATTCTCCGCCTTACTCGCTTTAACAACCAAGTGGCACTGCACACGCTTCAGGGATCTCACGGTTTCTATGCTGCGCCCGTTCCTATTTAGACTGATGTCTTTGCCAGCCTCCCTCATGCAGCAGACCTCGGGAGGACCATTTCCTTCCGCTTTAATGGGCAACACACGACTTCCAAGTGCTGTGATGGCTCATTGGATTCGATGACTGCTGGGCGACGTCGCTTTTAATTCACGCTCGCCCTATGATGGCCTGCAAAGAACGATCCCCTCAAAGTGGACAGCAAAAAAGGAAAGAGGGGGAGGGATATTATCTCCCATCTACACCTTCTCTCTCTCTCTCTCCACGCCATATTGTCAAAAACGATGCTATAGAAACTCAACACCAATTAACCAGCGACTTCAGCAAGGGATAGAAAATAATGCCTCACGAAAAACATGCACTCATTGTCAGGGTTTAGACAGCAATTTGGAGCTTTGGTTGTCGGTTCTTTCGGCATCATCAGCGTTTACAACAATGCGCTGTTATAATGTTTTCTGTCATCTCAATTGTCACCTTTTCCGTGTCCGAGAATGTCGAATACTTCCACAGTATTGCCCATGCATCAGTCTTTGTTGCTATGTACACCCATTGCATTGCTCTGCTGACCCACTCCGGAATGAGTTTCTTCGTGCGTCCGCTGAGCGATATTTCACGATGTGTAAATTATCCTTAACGACAAAGCGAAAGTGCTTTTTCCGTTATCCATCAGGATTTTCCGTCATGTTGACAAATCCTTTCATTACGCTTCTTTATGGTTGTTTTGCGAAGGTCTCTTTAGTGCATCTGCGTTGTTACGAACCTTTTTAGTATTCTACAGTCATACCCATAACGACGAAATAAACAGGACATGAAAAATCAAAGCTGATTTCGTACTAAAATAATCGAATCTCCATCCATAGAATAATATAATCTTTGAACCCCTTCGTCAACAAATGGCCTTTCGACGTGTGTTGATTAATTCCGCATGTTCCAAATATCAAACTTTCTGTTTTGCAAGATGCAATTTTGCTGCATTGTAGCACTGAAGACATTGGGACATCTTGTCAGCCTTCTAAAACTAGCCATTGACGTGTAGTTATAAATTAAATCACACTTCAACTGAATACGAAACCAGAGCACGATGCGTCCGTTCCAATTTCTTGGTCATACTTCTGGCATGTGACGTCCTGTGTCTGTAATCTATGCCGCTAAATGAGAGATCAGTGTCTTCCATTACAGATAATCATGTCTTCAACATAAGGCCTTTCATCTAATTCCCTGCTTGAACGGTGACAGTCAGTGGCACAATATACACAGCCATAATTGCCTAATTTGCCGAATTGTCTTGGCTTTCAGCCCTCGGAAGGTGCGTGTATACGTATGGCCATGTGGGTTAATAGCGGTATGCAGCGGTGCACAAGGTCGCTTGTATAATTGTATATCTGCAGGAGTAATTCATATAGTCACGTACATGCAGATCGCCGTTTATTGGGCTCTCCTGATCTGTCGTTCTGGCTGCGGTAATGGTGTGCAGTCACATAAGTTCTGGCTAATGTCCTATAATGGGAATGCCTTGATTCTAAGTTCGTTTGCTTGGGAGCTTTTTTTTTTTCTATGCCCTAATGGTACATAATGCACTAAGAAGACACCTGTCTTTTTTGCCTTTGTGGGCTCTAATATGCAATATATACATTACCAACCATACACTTGCGTATCTTATGATGCATACAACGGGTATACCACACATCACCACGGAAACACAATCACCATGGTGATAGAATTCAATGATTGATAGGGGTTTTGACAGCTAATGACCTCATCAAACAACTGGTTCCCGATGATAAGCGGTGATGGATAAACGCTGTGCCAAACTCAAAGCCTCGAACACCCCTCGGTGGTGTGTCTCCATGACAACGCACAACTCCAACAGGAGCATCGGGAACATTACCTAGAGCTGTGGCTTATGCAAATGGTCCATAGAATGAATCGATTTCGCGTTAGGTATGAGGAAAAGCTTTATCTCAAACCATTCAATAATCACCAAGATTTGGCTTCACGCTGCTCTCTTCGAAGTGGAGACAACGGTGACACAATATTGCACTTTGCAGCGGCGTGGATTACATCAAGCTGAGGACACAGGTGTCCATCTCGAACCATTTTACTTTTTGAGGCAAACTAGTTTGAGTGCATGCTCGAGGTATAGCTAAAAATATATACGAATATATATAGAGGATCTCCCGGTGAGTCCACACAAGTCATCTGTCAGTGCAGATGCCAGCGCTGGGAGTGAAACTGAAATCTTCAAAGAAAGAGGCGATTCTCAAAAAGGCGATACAGTCTGAGGAATTGTCTCAGTTTCGTCTGCCGGGTAATTTCATGGAATGGCAGCAATCAGTTTCACTGATCAGTGTAGGCGATTACTGTACGATTTGTTTCTTTCTGTTTTCACCTCAAAAACAAAACCAATGACACCTACGTTACATTTTCCCTAAACAATCAGAGGTCGTCTTCAATACAATTACATACATTACATATGTTTTCGTATTTTCACATTACATTTTGAAAGGTTTGAAATCTCCTTTTTTTCCCGCGTTCGATTTCATGCGGGTGTGATGACGCAATTATTCGGTTGTTAACAATGGGAGCCTCGAATGAGCAGTCGTTTCAGCAGTTCTTATGACATAAATCTCGCATTGTTTTCGTTTTAAGCTATTCTGAGTCTCACGAGAAATCGTGATTCATCGGCTATTAAGATATTACCTCCTTCAGCACCGCTTCAGGAAAGTGATTCAGATCCAGAATCACAGGCCGAATCTATCACAGTTTAAACATCCCCTGCTCAAAAATAATCCCTTGGGTAAAGTTCTAATATTTGTGTAATAGCGATAGCCAAGTCGGGTTTGACATTGTGTCTGTATTCCTCTTATTCCTCTTCGACCTTTTGGTTTCCAAGCAATATTGCGCCCCTTCCCATATTTTATATCTTCATGGTAAATCGGGTCTTATACTGCATATATTTACAGCTCGAGTACAATAGATTTAAGCAAGGTACCTAATTGTCTTGAGTTTTCTCATCAATGACATCATTCGTCGTCATTATTGTGAATAATGGAGGCCTGATTTGTTAGACGCTAATTGTTGGATAGGGACATGTTAGGGTGCAATTAATTATGAATGGTCACGTGATATCTTATGCTGCCAGTCATTTAAGCTAAGTTTCACGGCGTGTATAATTATGTGTCATGGATGGAACCAGGGGTTGCCCATGGATTTGTTCATCAAAAGACAAATCTCAAAAGACAAATACGCCTTTTGATTCCTAAATACATCAAATTTCAATATAACGTTCGATTTCATAAGGGTGTGGTATCCCCGATGCAATTCAAGCTCCTATTGTTAACATCGGAGCCGCGAGTGAGTAGACCTCTCAGCAGTTCTGATAACGGAAATCTCGCAATCATTTCGTTTCAAGCAATTTTGCCCGAATAAGAATATCGCATTTTAATCGGTTTTGGTTGAATCTGCAGCTCTGATAAAGGAAATCTTGCACCCATTGGGTTGCAAGCCATTCTCTCGGAATAAGAAAATTATATTTTAATCGGTCTTGGATTTCAGTTCAAACAGACAGATTGTTTCAAAATTGGTATCTTTGCATTTATGAAAGACGACTAAAGAGATTCCGAATAGAGGTCCCGCTTTAGCTTAAAAGTTTAATTTGCATTTGGAACATAAAGGTTCGTTTGCCTCATTGAGAGTTGAAAGGTCAGACAATAAGCTGTTAAAATGGATCCCTATCAAGAGTGTCACTGGTGACTAAAAGTACATTGGCGCACGTTTCTATAGACCAACTAGTTACTCCATCCCCCTTGAACCAATGTGTATAAATCGTTGCCACGCATGAACCGTAAAATTTTCCATTTCCAAGATGTGGCCATCTGCATGCCAAATTCCAGTGTTGGTCAATTCTCTATAACTCCCGTTTCCGGAGATGTATGTGATTGGATAGTCATAATTATGAGGCCTCAGCATGACCAGAATACACGTAACCAGAATGGCGGTCTTTTTTTCTAGCCCCACATTAATGTCTGAATAGTCACCCCATATAGAACCATTCGCACATTTGGCATCCCTCTCTAGGCCACACCTGTGCCTTTCATCTTGCCTTTCTTCCTTCCAACAATCGCTG
This sequence comes from Capitella teleta, assembly GCA_000328365.1. Classification (NCBI taxonomy): domain Eukaryota; kingdom Metazoa; phylum Annelida; class Polychaeta; family Capitellidae; genus Capitella; species Capitella teleta. Next base: position 22,401 of record KB294061.1, on the reverse strand, counting down.
GTTGACATCCTCACTCGACACGCAATACCTGCATCATTAGAAAGCACAGACCACCACGTGGTCGGATTGCTGATTCGTTTTATCTGCTGAATGCCTGGCTCTATGTGATAGCAAGAACTGCATTGACAACTGATAATAGACCGAGTCTTTTTTGATGAATGTATTGTTTCTGATCCGCTTGATAACATCTGATCTTGATATTCAAATGAAATAGAAAGGGCTCAAGTCGATTTTATGGGAATAATATAGAAAGACTTCAAGTCGTGGTCTTATACACGTGTTTACAACAAACAGCTGTCAGTCACCGTGCCAGACGACAGACTAATACCAATTCTTTGTTGGTCCTGACTAAACACACAAGAAATGAGTCGTTGAGATCTATTGCATGCGGCGAGTCATTTGAGATGGCAGTCCAACCACAGTTCGGTCCGCCAAGATGGTCTCTGAAGGCAAGCCTCACTCTCAAATGCTTGATTGGAAGAGGAACCCGTCCTTAGACATCAATGGCAAAAGATCTCTCAGAAAAAAATTGCTTCTCCGCGAATCACTCTGCTTTGAAGTTGGATGTGGTCGCCGTGTTTTGCTTCCATTTCCAATGATATGTTAATCGAATAGCAAAACATAAGAAGGAAATCTTGATTCTTGGATCCCTGTGTGACTGATTATGTAAGTGAGATACAGAAAAGATCTGTGATTTTTCAATTTCAGGATTAATATTCATGAATGACTTGGAACAGAGTCTGAAACGAGCCATTGTTGACAGCATATTGTCCTAGATATCTTTCTATTCCACGTGTTCCACAAACAGAGAACAGAAAATACAGATTATAAAATTGCAGCTCAGATCCACTGGGTACAGGGATTCTCACACAGAATGAACTGAATTTTCATCAAATTTATTCAGTAATGTCTTTTACTTGGTGCAATATCTTGCTTTAGGGATTATATGGCAATTTTATGCAATACGTGTACTAAGGTGGGGTCCCCATTTGTCTGTCTCGGTAATTCATTATCAAGATTATAAATCAGAAAAAACAATGACATTCTCCTGACAGTTCGATTTCCGCTGCTATCAACCGACGCGGAAAATTCAATCACTCTGCTCTAGATGGCACATGCGCGTCTTGTCTTGGCCTTCCCCGCCCCTTGCCTTCTGTGTCACCCCATGAAATATCCTTCCGAGGAATTAATCAACATGTGTACCTGACTGGCGCACCGCGAGTGTTCAAGCTCTTTACGGATGTAAATTGAGCTAATCAAGTTGAGATTTCCTTCCCCGTGTCTATCTCATCTAATGATGCTTAAATTATCCGAGCGGCACGCTCTTCAGTGGGGATGTCTTATTTGCTTATACTCTCGATCGACAGTGTACCTTATGTATACAATATTTTGCTTGGTCGCGTTTTCACACATTTGCATAATGAAAGAGGCTGACATACGCATGTCTCTCTTTGCTTCGTGCCTGGATTCCGAGAATGATTGTGACGAATGAGTGTAGCGCCGAGAAGAGCTTCCAGGCCATGCTCATCCATTGTGTTCCCGTTACGAGACAGCACGGGGCTTAGACAAACCCGGAAACATTTGTGTTTTTGCGTGTGTGTGCTCCGAAAGATTGTGTGTATTACTTTCTATGCAAAATTTAGTTTTCTTTTGCATTATCATCGGATTTGAGTTTTTTTTGTCGTAATTTGAATGACATATCTCGTTGCAGTTCACTGCTGTGAAGAGGAGTGGCATGCAGAGCAGAGAGAAGCGATAGTAAGTATAAGGAGGTTTTTATGTAAAGTGTTTATAAGATGTTGCAAACCTTCCATGCTATAACATTCCAGAAGTGCTCTCACTCCACTCTGCTAGGTGTGTACTGCGCAAAAAAAAAAAAAAATAAAAAAAATAATCTCGAATGAACAATAAGTAAAATTGAGATAGAGGCTTTTATATGGAACGAATGATGGATGAATTCCTGAGAGCATATAATTATGCAGAAGCCTTCTGAAGCTTGGAGCTAGTTGATCCGAGCACCACAAGCGCAAATTTTAAATCAGATACGATGTATCAATCACAAGACACCACAATCTCATCAAGCAGAAGAAACGAAATCAAGCGTGGATCATCTACGTTCTGAATGCCTCAAAGTGATAGCGTTTCAGGCTCCTTGTCGATTGTTCATGATTATATCATGCTAATGCTATTCATTTTCTTGGAAATATCACATTTACGTGCGCAAGTGGTTCAATTTATAACAAATGTAAAATGACGTCGATGCTGACTGTGGTTTGGTCGCAACCAAAGAGGCGCATTTCTTTTGCATCTAAATATATAGTTGAATTTCCTCGCCTTAAGGCCTATGATCTGTCACCGACGCGTCGAAGCAACCTGACCGTCGATGCAGGTTCCACGTGCTGTTAATCGAGCATGACCACATTGACATGCAGTGCCCTCTCATGCGAGGGAGCATGA